>PVIW01004089.1:0-143616 GCA_004026585.1 Noctilio leporinus | reverse complement strand
TACTCCCCTTTTTTTTTTTTTAAAGATTTTATTTCATTATTTTCAGAGAGAGAGGGGAAGGGAGAGAGGCAGAGAGGGAGAGAGACATCAATGTATGGTTGCTTTTCACCTGCCTCCAGCCACAGATCTGACTGGAGACCTGGCTTGCAACCTGGTTATGTGCCCTGGCTGGGGAATCGAACCTTCGACCTTTGGGTTCGCAGGCCGGCACCTTATCCACTGTGCTACTTATTCCCCTTTTTGATTGGAAGCTTCTAACTTTATAGCTGCATCATTCGAATTATAGGGGGTCAGAGAATGTTTATTGAATAGGGAAGACATTTGTCAGCATTTGTTCTTTAACAGTCCAGTTGTAAAAAGACATCAGAATATGGCTCTTGAGAGTTTACAAAAAGCACCTTACTACACTAGCTGTCCTCTTTGTCTTACGTTAATTGACAGAATGTACTTTTTCTCTTTTAATAATAGCTGTTAATAGGACTATTTGTTTTACAGCTTGGCACTGCAGTTGGCTTTTTGCTGCCACCAGTTTTAGTGCCCAACACACAGAATAACACAGATCTTTTGGCTTCTAATATCAGTACCATGTTTTATGGAACATCAGTTGTCGCCACACTCTTATTTATTTTAACAATAATTGGTAAGTGAATTATTTTCTCTAAAGCTTACGTAGATAAATGCATGACAAACATACAAAAAAAAAACAAAAAACCCAGACCAACCCTGAACATTTTTATTGCTATCTGAAGCTCTGTTTGCTTGTTTCATTCTTGCTGTATCACTGTCTTGCTCAGGTAATGAATACTCCGGCCCTAGTGCTATATTACGGTCCATCTCTTTTAATACTCTAAAGGGTTTGAAGACTAATCCATCTCATTTGTCTCCCTACTAACTGTTCTTCCCTAATAATTGTGGGTTTCAAACATACACCCACCTCTTCTCTCCATATTTCTCTACATGTTCTGTCTGCTTTCGATACTAACCCAGTCAGGGGAAAGTTCTTGCCAATGCTTTAAAGTGATGCAAATAGGCTACAGCCTTGCTTTTAACGATAAGTAGGATCCTCAGTTTAACCAGCAACTGGATCTGAAAATGTTGACCAGTGAATGATCCTGGGCAGTGGCATGCTGTTCAGCAGAATTTCAAACTGTGGCACCTATCTACTTGGTAGGCCACTCCCGCTGCCACCGTCCGTCACTGAGTCCTCTCGCCTGAGCCTGTCTGTTGAAGCAGTCAGTCAGCATCAGCTGCAAGCTGCCACCGTCAGTTTGGAAGAAGGTCTGCTTTTTAACTTTTATTTTTTAATGGGAAACAATTTTGATTACAGGGAAAAGGATGGGTAAGGTTTATTTAAGTAATATAGCTGCTGACATACTTATAATACAGCCCGTGAGGCTCTCAGGATATCTTAATTTGAAGAGGAAAGGCACTTTAATGTTAGAAGGCCATCTTTTAATTGTTAAAATTGACAGTTAAATTGGGGTTTTTAATTTACATATTATTATATATTTTTTCATGGCTCTAATAGTAATGAAAGGCTCAAGTTTTATGATCTCTGGATAAGATATCCTCAGTTTTCAAAGAAAGGTATGCTGAAGACTATAGAGTGTTGTGACAGAGATGAACTTCAGGATCCAGGTATAGGAAGCTCAGCCCACTATTAAATTTCCCTGGAGATATGAGCCAAATATCTTTTTGGTAGCATAAAACGTGTTCTGACATATGCAGTCTACTGATGGTTGGTTTTTGTGTTTCAGTTGGCAAGTGGCGTATGTGTTGTGTGCAGATGACCAAAAAAGGCCAAATTATCCTGTACTATTTTAGCAGTCTAAAAAGGAAGTTTTGAAGGAGATCTGTGTTTTTATTTATTTATTTTGGTTTTAAAAATATTCTTATTATTTTCAAAGAGAGAAGAAGGGAGAGAGGCAGAAAGGGAGAGAAACATCAATGTGTGGTTGGTTGCCTTTCACCTGCCTCCAGCTACAGATCTGGCTGGAGACCTGGCTTGCAACCTGGTTATGTGCCCTGGCTGGGAATTGAACCAGCAACCCTTGGGTTTGCAGGCTGGTGCCTTATCCACTGTGCCACCAGCTAGGGCTAGAAATCTGTGTTTTTAAAACACAAACTCTTAGGTGTATTTTTCTGCTGGCCATGTTTGATTATTTGCTGGATGAAATATAGTTCATATACATTTTGCATTAATGGGCCTTTCTATGCTGTAGGAATTTTTAAAATACAAAATTATCTTTGGTTGCTTACAAATCTTCACATAAATTCTGTTTTTTTTAAATTATCTTTAATTGTCTCTGGAAGAAATGAGAGAGTAGTAGGTTGTATTTAAATATCTTATGATGTGAAATTATATATGTAAATATACATGTTCAAACATATGTGAGATATTACAAATAAAACATTTTTATCTGTTAAGGGTAGAGAAAAAAAATAACAGGTGTGACCATTGGCATAACACTCTGTGTCATTTGAGAAATGAAAACTATTTATGTACATAATTACTTTTTTTTTTTTTTAAGATTTTATTCATTATTTTCAGAGAGAAGTTCAGAGAGAGAGAGAAAGAAAGGGAGAAGCATCAATATGTGGTTGCCTTTCACCTGCCCCCAGCTGGGGACCTGGCTGGGGACCTGGCTTGCCAACCTGGTTATGTGCCCTGACTGGGAATCTAACCAGCAACCTTTGGGTTCGCTGGCAGGTGCCTTATCCACTGAGCCACCAACTAGGGCTCATAATTACTTATTTATGTGCTCGTGGCTTATAAGTAGACAGTGGAAATAGAAATGAGGGTGGGAGTGTATGGGAAAAATGGACTGGAAATGGTATAGGAAGAAAAGGGCTCATTGTTGATTTTTGCTTGTGACCTGTATTTTTAATCTAGGATACCAAGCATAATATAAAAGTAAGATAATACACAGTTGTGATGTGAGTCTTATTTTGAAAATTGTGACATTTAAGTTAAAAATTCACCTGTTTCCTTATATCCAGATATTTCCTATTGAGGAAAATTTGGGTTGTTTAAAAAGTCCTTACTGAAAGACCCTTAATTACTAAGAGATTGTCCTACTTTCCTCTAACTTCTACCCATGGATACTACTTTGAAAGCCCAACCAAATCTTATAAAATAATTTAGTTTGCTGATGTTTCCGCAATGTGATATATAATAAATTGGTACTTTGCAATCTGTTTTGAGGGTTCATGCCATGTACCTCTTTTACCCCCACCTAATTGGAGCTTGAGTATAATCCATTTAGTGTTTCTAGGAATTCACCCAAACTGTTTCCACTGTATTTACACTACTACTCCATTCTTCCAGGGAGAATTCTGTTACGGCCTCTAAAATTTGATTGTTTGCTATGCACCAAACATGCTTAAAGGTACACAATATGCTTATCTCATTTTACCTTCACAGCCCTACGCCGGTGACACTGTTACTATCATTCCTATTTTATAGATGAGGAAACTGGGGCAGAGAATTTAGATTTAATTTAACCATGGTCACAGTTATTAAATCCTGAAGATTAAATTGGAGCCTAGTCAATCTAATTCCCTATATAAAGTTATAGATAAAAACATATCACTTCATTTTTATTCAATCTTATGTTTTTGCTCCCATTCAAATTCTTGTATCAATGGCTGTTGTATTTGAAAGCTGCACAGCAGAGCAGTAAACTACATTACTTAACTCAAGTGTGCCAGTTAAAACAAGGACCTGCATGATTCACTAATGTGAGTGGATGACAGAAAACAAAAGTAGTGGCATCAGAATATTTAATATTAAGCTACTTAAACACATGAGTGTATCCATGTATACCTACTTTTATTTTCAATTCTTAATATTCAGGATATTTATGTATAAGCTGCTATTGTGAACTTTTCACAGAAATACATTTTACTTAGTCCATAGGAATTTCGAGCCTCTGAGATAAATTTAGTCTCTTGATTTTTACTTTTAAAAAATTCCTCAAAAAAAAAATTCCTCAAAAAAGATAGTGTAAAAAGAAAATAAATACAAGAAAAAATGTATTTAGTATAGTGCTCAATAATTATAAAATTCTTCTACATGTGTCATATTATATAATTCACATAATAGCTTGTTATTCCCGTTATATGAGTGAGAGAGCTATAGTCAAAGACTTGACTTCTTCAGAGGCAGAGCCAAGATTCAAACCTACACAGTATTTGTCTTATAATAAGTTAATATGTGTAATGTCTACTTGCGTCATCCAGGACAGATAATGTTATTACCTCATTTCAAAAGGCAGAAGTGGTCCTAAACACAACAGAGTAGCTACTTCATCATGGGAGAAAAAGTTTGAATGTGGTGCCCAAAATCCTTTGGCTTCTTTGTATGCCTTTTGATAGGGGTGGAAAAGAACTACTTTAATAGTTAATTATTTTATTGGCACAAGTTTTTGGTGGGGAAAAGAGAAGAGAGCAAGAAGGCAATTGTTTTTCAATTTCAAAGGATAAGGAAAAAGCCATATTGCATCCTTTGAAAATGTAGTACGGCTTAAACAGGTTCATAGACCAATGTGCAATTTATTTTACTTAATTAATTTTAACCATTAATGTATGGTTGCCTTTCACCTGCCTCCAGCGGGGGGACCTGATTGAGGACCTGGCTTGCAACCTGGGTATGTGCCCTGACTGGGAATCAAACCAGCGACCCTTGGGTTCACAGGCCCGTGCTCCATCCACTGAGCCACACCAGCCAGGGTTCAATGTGTTTTTGTTCCTTTTTCTTTTCTTATATATAGACTTAAACACAACTTGATTATATTGTGTGGCTGGTAGATACAGGCCTGATTTTGTTTGAGAGGGCAGTTGACTGCCTGAACAAAAAATAATATTTGTGTTCCGAAAATAAATGTAGTGGAGTTAGAGACTATTAAGAATTGTTTTTATTTTGCATCTGAGTTCAGAACTGAGCTATTTAGACTCATTTTACCACAGTACAACTTAAGAGACTTAAGACTACCTTGTAAGCATTTTTACGTTCAGAAACTTTGTTTTACAACTGTGTCGAGTCTTTATTACCAATATTAATAAAAAGAGGTATCTCCTCTCCTTACTAGGACTCTTTCAGGAAAGGACAACAGACATCCTCAACAGTGCAGGGAGCAGCAGATAGGAAGGAAGGAAGGATGAAAGGAAGAGGAGGTATTGCTGCATCTTAAACTTTTTATGTCTACCAGTCCTCCAATGTAAGGATATTCAGAAGTAAATACTTAATGAGTTATGTCACCTCTTGATTTAGTTGTGAGACCTGTAATAATAGAAGTCTGTTTTAGTTATAGCATAATTAATCAATGTTACGGTGAGTAAAGAACTTTATTTTTAGCAAAAAGGAGAATTAAAGAATTACAATATTATATAGAAGGTTTTTTTTAAAAGATTTTTTATTTATTATTCTTGAGAGAGGGGAAGGGAGAGAGGCAGAGAGGGAGAGAGACAGCAATGTATGGTTGCCTTTCACCTGCCTCTAGCTACGGACCTGGCTGGAGACTTTGCTTACAACCTCATTATGTGCCCTGGCTGGGGAATCAAACCAGCAACTTTTGCAGGCCGGGGCCTTATCCACTGTGCCACCAGCCAGGGCTTATATAGAAGTTTTAAGGATAATTTCTTTCACAGAGATTTTCAAACCTGGCTGGGTGTTGATAGCATTTGGAGAGTTTTGTGTTTAATACAGATTCTCAGGTTCTGTTCTGGAGGTTCTGATTCATTGAGTCTTGGATAGACTCTTAAAGTCCGTATTATTTTTATTTATTAAAAGATTTTTTAAGGCCCTGGCTGGTAGCACAGTGGATAAAGCGCTGGCCTGCAAACCCAAAGGTTGCAGGTTCAATTCCCCAGCCAGGGCACATAACCAGGTTGCAAACCATGTCTTCAGTCAGGTCTGTGGCTGGAGGCAGGTGAAACGCAACCATACACTGAGGTCTGTCTCCCTCTCTGCCTCTCTCCCTTCCCCTCTTTCTGAAAATAATGAAATTAAATCTTTAAAAAAAAAAAATAAAAGGTTTTTATTATTTTTAGAGAGAGGGGAAGGGAGACAGGCAGAGAGGGAGAGAGACACATCAGTGTGTGGTTGCCTTTCACCTGCCTCCAGCTACGGACCCGGCTAGAGACCTGGCTGGAGACCCAGTTTACAACCTGGTTATGTGCCCTGGCTGGGGAATCAAACCAGCGACCTTTGGGTTTGCAGGCTGGCGCCTTATCCACTGTACCACCAGCCAGGACTGTATTATTTTTAAATTTCTACGTGATTTTGGTTGACGGCTAGGTGTATCAGCTTTGGCACACTTTAAGCTACAAAGCAGGCCTTCCTTATTTGAAGAAATAGCTTAAAAAGGAAGGAGATAGAGAAAGAAGTTCTGATCTTTTCTGAGTCCATTTACCTTCTTTTTTAGTTTTTAAATTTGCCCTATTCATTAATTAACATGTACATTTTTTCATGAAATCTCTGAAATTGAATTGCTTTTAATAATCCATGACATGTAAAGTTGGTGGCAATTGAGGCATGATTAACATGAAAACCTTCTATCCATATCTGGCTAGATCATTGCGTGCCTGCATCAGACCATCTTTGATTTCATGAAAGAACAGACTTTTCCATTTGTTTTAGTTTAAATTTGAGTCAGTATTAAAACTAGATGTTAATTTCTGATGTACCAAATTTTAGCAATTCAGCTCTTCTGTGAAGTAGACTTGACTTCTGGCTGGCCAAATCCAACAGAAATCTCTCCTTCACAATTTTTTGTAGGAAATCTGTAGACGCTCCCCTGCCAAGCAAAAGGACAGTCTTTACATGGCTGGCTGAGAAGCCTGTGAAATCTGTCTCTTAACTGCACAGACTTGGGCTCTGCTAAGAATGTAGAATCAGAAACCATGACTTACTCTCAGCTCTACCTCTAGATGTTGTGTAAGTAGCAACAGTGAGTCAGCAAGAACCCCGCTCTGCTCCCACAAATTCACCAGGGCCTTGTCATTTCTAGAGGTGTCTTAGGTAGATAACATTTATATCAGATTTCAGAAGAAATAGTTACTAATTCAAGATAATCCTCTAAAAGTTCAGTACTATGTTGGCTTGCTCTTATCTGATGTTACCCTCTAAATGTAAATTAAACTAAATTTAGAAGTAGAATTGTTGAATACTTAATATGATAAAAGCTAATCTTGCTTAACTAAAAATTGAATAATCAGTGGGCAAGGTTGTGACATTTATTAACGGTTTTTCAGAGTTTCTGTGGTTTTTTTTTTTTTTTTTTTTTGGTAGTTTTGGATGGGCCCAATCTCTGTTTTAGTCAGTTTCTTGCAAAACTAGTCCTTACTTAGAAATTAGTGAAAAATGAAAGGCCTCACTATTGGGCTTTCACTACCTCCTTAAACTTAAAAACTGAATTTAGTCTGCTCACAAGGGAAGATGCCTTTATTTAATTACCTTTTCATGTATGTTTCCAGCATTCAAGGAAAAACCTCACTTTCCACCAAGTCAAGCACAGGCAATTCTTCAAGATAGTCCACATGGGGAGTATTCCTATCAGAAATCAATAAGGCACCTGTTTATCAACATTCCTTTTGTCCTTCTCTTGAACAGTTATGGTAAGTGGTTTTCTTTGATGTTCCTTGATATCTGTATAAACCTTTGAGCATTGTAGACTCTTCATTTAACCGACTGGTTTGAGCTTTAATTAATGAGGGAGGTTTGTTAACTCTATAAAACTAGTGAGTGCATAGTCCTAAACTTAAATTTTGAACTAAAAGTAAAAAGTTCAGGATGGATTTTCTTCTATGTTTTTAAAAAAAAAACTCAAAGAGAGAAGCATTATCTTCTTTGGTAAGTTCTCCTGGCTATCTTAGGGCCTTTCTGAACTATAGTTATGACTGCTGTAAACAGGTGGGAAGTGTCACCAACAGTGGTTTTGTTCAACCTGTGCAAACTAGTTTCTATCCTGACAACTCGAACAACACTATAGACATGAAGGAGATCACCTTGACTAGTTCTAACTTTAAAAAATTATCATCCTTCCAGATCTTTCAGGATAGCTGACAGATATTCACCTGAACTCTGTATTTTGACTGCAGACATCAGCTCATTTGGTTCACTTCATAGATTTTTGACAGTTTATTCTTTGTTTTTTTATATTAGCACTCATTATATTAACCATCAACACCCCCTATATCTGTCTTACTTGCCTTCAGAAATCACTCACTGCTATTTTCTTTACATCTTGGGGGGAGGGCACACCCTACTATGTAATTGTTTTACAGTGTGTAACAAATTATGTCCCGACCTAAACTCTCACCCTGAATCTGAAGCAAAGGTGGTCAAGTGTTAATGTTTGATGAAGCCAAGAGAAGAGTAAGCATATTTGTTAAATTATTCTCTGTACTATCTTGTATGCTTGAAATATATAAAAAGAGAGTTCCAGCTAAGTTGAGAGACTTACCTGAAGTTACACTTCATGTGCAGGGGAAAACCAGGATTCACACCTAGTTATGCTTCCTGATAATCAGCTGTTTTTATTTTTCTCTTCTTAAGTATTCTTTCATTAACATTCCCTTCATAAGTCTTGGTGCAGGGGTGAGGTCTCTGAAGCAGGGTTTCTGTCTTATGCTTCAACATTCATTAGTTTGAAGACAATGTAGGGGTTTAGTAAGCAATCTGTCACTGCTTTTCTATAAACAGTGTTATGTGTGGGGTTATGCTTTATGGTCAGCATGTTAGAGTATAAATGATGTAATGACAGAATTGTCCTATCATGATATCTAGTAAGTTAAGTGTTAATTGTATCAGTCCACCTCCTGAAATGGAATGGCTAGAGTTCTTCATTTTCTCTGTCAACTGAGAAAGGCATTGTATTTTCACAGTTGTCACAGAGGACTCCATAGCACTTTATGAATTAGTAAATGGTACATTTATAGTTTTCTGCTTATTATTTTAGGTATCATGACTGGAGCATTTTATTCAGTCTCAACATTATTAAACCAGATGATACTGACATACTATGAGGTAAGCCCTGGATATATTGTGTTGCTTGCCTGACCAAGAATTTTTAGCAGAGGTATTCCTGTTAGATGATCATAAGATTAAAGATTTATGACCTTGTTGTTATAAAAGATTCATATTTATTTTATTTTATTTATGTATTATTATTTTTAAAGATTTTATTTATTATTTTTCAGAGAGATAGGAAGAGAGGGAGAGAAACATTAATGTATGGTTGCCTTTCACCTGCCTCCAGCTACAGGCCTGACTGGAGACCTGGCTTGCAACCTGGTTATGTGCCCTGGCTGGGAATTGAACCAGCGACATTTGGGTTTGCAGGCTAGCCCCTTATTGACTGTGCCACCAGCCAGGGCTTATATTTATTTTAATTGAGAATACACTTAATCCAATTTATAAGAGGATTGAGAAAATTTTCCTTTAGTTAAAAAATTATTGATTGATTTTTTTGAGAAAGAGGAACAATGATTTTGTGGTTCCTCTTAGTATGCTATGTGCTCACAGTTGCTTTTGGTACATGCTCTGACCCAGGATTGAACCCATAACCTGTTATAGCAGGACAACACTCCAACCATCTTAAATATCTGGCCGAGACAAGAAAATTTTCCTTTTTGATTTCTCCATACTTTAGGGTCAACCCCCAATTTTAAAATATTATAGAATGTCCTTACATGTGCTTTATCTTCCCCTACTCCCATCCCAAAACACATACTGAATCTTCCTGTTATACTGTATGTTTAATTATGTGTGATTATTTCTGTTGACTATGTGAAGGTACGGGGAAGTGAAGGAAGCCTCTGAATCGGAAGTGTCAGATTAACTTCTCATGGAAATTCCTTTAAGGGAGAAGAAGTGAATGCTGGAAGAATTGGTCTAACACTGGTAGTTGCTGGGATGGTGGGCTCCATTCTTTGTGGCTTATGGCTGGATTATACCAAAACATACAAGTAAGCAAAAGTAGATAAATGTAGGGTGCACAACCTAAGGTATTTGGCTTTAAAGAAAACTTTGCTTTTTATTTTTAAAAAATGTATAAAGTGTTATTACTACAAGACTTAGATTCTTGGCAGATTCTCGGCATGCTTAGGTTCCTTCCACTTCTGAATGCTTCTGTAACTGGTATCTGGTCTCATTTCGTTGGTCATATTTATTTCAGCTTTGAGAACTTTCATACATTTATGAACCTTGTTCACCTCCAATAATACTCATATATACCACTTCTATTCTAAAAAAAAGTCCTCCCTGAGAAACATTAACTTCTGACGGAAATTTTATACTGCTGTTTTCTCATGTTGTGAACTTAAAAACAAACAAAAAGTTATTTCCAATCAAATTATTATAATTCCACCTAAGGATTATTTTGGTAAAAAAAATTGACTCACGTGCCCTCAGCTATAGCACCACTTAACTATAATACAACACATAATATGAGAATACTGTGCTAATTGTACATCTGTATGAAATCAGCAAAATGCTGATATAAAAGAAATACCGAGTAATAGCAACTAGGAGACTGAGCAAGGGATTACAGAAGCAGCATCTTTTGCAATTGGCCTAAAATAGCTACATTTTTTAATAGGCAGAAACTTTCCATCTGCTTGGGAGGAATGCATGCATGCGTGCATGCATGAATGAAAGAAACTGAGGTGAATGAATGCAACAAATAAAATATAAACTGTGTCCTGTGCACCTTCAAGGCCCAAGATATCTAAACCCTCTGCTTCTGAATTCTCCAACATAGTTCCCCCATAATTTAAGATAACACCTGCTATGGCTTATTATAAAATATTAACTAGAGTGAAACCCACTAAATTCATAGGTGAAAGGAAATATGTAAAGAGTTCAGTTTATCTATAGTTTTTGGTCCATTATATAATTAGAAAACCTGATAGGCATTGCAATGTGTTCTTTGTTGCCCTGGCTGTGCTCTCAGGTCAGCTGCCGCTGGGGGCAGCACCGTCAGCTAGGAATTGTGGCAAGTATCATGGTCCCTGTCCTTCAGACACTTGTGGTCTAAATGGGAAACACAAGGCATTCACATATGAAAGATTAAATAATATTACAGACTGAAATAGACGTCATGAGTCCAATAGATGTCAAGTGCCATTTATCTGTATAATAAAATGATACAGGAATTTAGAAGAAAGAATGTTAGAAGCTTAAATGTTTAGGAAAGGCATTTTGAAAAAGGTGGAATTTAATCTGAGTCTTGAATTATGGATTGGGAACCATCTGTAATTCCAAAATCTCTCTTTGGAGACTTAAAGATGATTTTATCCATGTGAATATTCCTTCCTGCATGAGCATTGGGTACGTACGGTGTGGGTTTTATTGTCGGCTGCTGTTGAAATTTAAGCTTTGAAGTCCATGCTTTGGTGGAAATACTTTGCGTAGACGAGGGAAACCTAACCTTGAAAACCACAGTATTACTGTATGGACCGAGTAGTGGCTGACCACATGACTTCATGTGTGGCGGACATAATACTAAAAATTGGTTTATTTTTGTATTAGACAGACGACTCTGCTGGTTTACATTTTGTCTTTCCTGGGAATGATTATATTTACTTTCACACTGGACCTTGACCACATTATCATCGTGTTTATTACCGGAGGAATGCTTGGGTAAGCATCAGATGTGTTTAAAAGGAATTATAGAGCCCTGTCTGGTATGGCTCAGTGGATTGAGCACCAGCCTATGAACCCAAGTGTCACTGGTTCGATTCCCAGTCAGGGCACATACCCAGGTTGCAAGCCAGGTCTCCAGCCAGGTCCCCAGCCAGGTCCCCAGCTGGAGGCAGGTGAAAGGCAACCATACATTGATGGTTCTCTCTCTTTCTTCCTCCCTCCCTTCCCCTTTCTCTAAAAATAATAAAACCTTAAAAAAAAAAAAAAAAAGGAATAATAGTATGCTGTCATAATTCTGAAGTATTATTACAGTATTTTTTACATATAAAGTTCATCTAAGGTTTCTTTAACATTTTAAACTTTAAAAGGTTTATCTTGTACATATAAATGTATAATTCTTTAGAAATATAAAAATAGTTTAAAATTATTTGATGGTATATGTATGTGAAAAATGGATAAGTCTTAGTCCAAGTACCTTTACTTAGTAGAAACTAGCAGTAAATTTTTTCTCAGAAAAAAATCAGAAATTGTTTTCTTTCTGTTCTTATGACCTTGGACTGATTGATGAACAACGCTAGTTATGTTCATATGTGAACTTCAAAACATACCCTTATTTGGCCCTGGCTGGTGGCAAAATAGATAAGGCGCTGGCCTGCGAACCCAAAGGTCGCTGGTTTGATTCCCAGTCAGGGCACATAACCAGGTTGCAAGCCAGGTCTCCAGCCAGGTCTGTAGCCGGAGGCGGGTGAAAGGCAACCATACATTGAAAAAAACAAAACAAAACAAACAAACAAAAATACCCTTATTTGATCATTAGAATAGGCCTAAGAAGTAGAATGGTCATCTTGGTATACGTTATTGTCCTCCTGTTAATTCTGTCATTCTGGATTTATTTTCCTAGTTTCTTCATGACCAGTTACCTCCCCTTGGGCTTTGAATTTGCTGTTGAAATCACTTACCCTGAACCCGAAGGCACTTCCTCGGGCCTTCTTAATGCTGCTGCACAGGTAAACCTGTCTCTCCCTTCAGCCTGAGATGATGTATTTCCTGAATACTCTAGTGAATAATGAGTTTGCCCTGGGTTTGGTTTTAAAAATTCCACCTTTCGATGAATGCTCCTAGAAGCAAAATCAAATGAATAAAAGAGTTAAGGGAAGTTCTGAAGAAAACATTGTGTTTATTTTGAAAAAGCAGCCCTGGCTGGTGTGGCGCAGTAGACTGAGCACCAGCCTGCCCACTGAAAGGTCCTGCTGCTTCAGTTCCACATGCCGGGGCGCTGGGTCAGGTCCCTGGCTGGGGGTGTGGCGAGCAACCAACTACTTGATGTTTCTCTCCCTCTCTTTCTCCCTCCCTTCCCCTCTCGCTAAAATAAAATCTTTTTTTTTTTTTTTTTAAAGCAAACTTGATAAAAGAATTCCCATATTTTATTTTAGATATTTGGAATTTTGTTCACACTGGCTCAAGGAAAGCTCATATCCAGCTATACCCCTAGGGCAGGAAACATCTTCCTCTGTATTTGGCTGTTTGTAGGCATCATCTTAACAGGTAAATTAGGGTATGTTCCTATCAAAACTATTTGTATTGTGTTGTCTTTATATTTAATCTTCATGTACATATTCATGATTCTGAAGGACTTGGCAGAACTCAAGGAAAAAATTGAGATAAAAAGCAGGGTATTATTTGTTTTCTTCCCATGATATAAACTGGTTTATCTTCCAGGTTTCAAATCCAATACAGTTACTATGCTTGGAAAACAAAACGGTTGTCACAAAAGGCAGTTGAAGAGTTGGAGTGGGCAATTGCCTTAAGTTCTGATTCTGTTGCCTTCTAGCTGTGTGATTTTAGACAAGTGACTTAATCTTTCAGGTCCCCCTTTCCTCACTTGCACTAGGGTGTTTAAAAGCCTGCCTTAGAGGGTTTGCTATGAGAATTAGTGAAGGTGACTCAGGAGAAGCTCCTAGAAAATAGTGTCTGACACTTGGGATGTGCCTAATCACATTAGCTATCGTTATAACATGGTGGCAGTGGTAAGAAATCACAGGGGGTGGCAGAAAGGGCATTTGGTCTGGGTAGCCAGTTCCTGCACTTCCTGGGTGTGACCAGAATAGACGTGGGCAAGAGCAGGCATGGGCCTGATCTCCAAGGAAAGACCAGGTCAAAGAACTTGTACCCACAGCTTGTCCAGACACGCAGTGTGAGATTGGATTTAGAAGCAGGACATGTCCAGTAGTGCACTCTGGCGCATGTTGGCTTCTGTTATTTCACTTCATTCATTTCGTTCTGCCTCCCTTTACCAAGATGAGAGACAGAATCTGTCAGAAAGGCATGAATCAAGGATTCTCTTACGTTTATTGAATACCTGATCATTCTATTTAAAACTCCCAACATGAAGTCTTACCAGTAGTAAACATTTATTTTGGAAATATACAACCACCCAAGGCGATTCAGTCCTTATGTTTGAAGAGAATGAATGTGCCCTGTGTCCTCCAAGAACAGCCTCTTGCTTCCTGACAAATGTTACTGGTTTGGTTCAGATAAACTCTTCTCAAAATTATCTAAAAAACAGAAACACATCCTGCTATGAGGGAGTGTTTTTCCCCTGTTCTCTTCAGTTAATAAAATAAAACACACAAAACTGTGGCACATGTAATGTTAACTGCTTTAACTATGATGTGTCATAAATAATTCTACATTGACTCAATTTCCAGGGAAGTAACATACGTCTGTCAAATAGGGTTATTGTCAAACCGAAAAGGGAGCCATTTTGAACTCTTTCACATTATTATTATTTTTCTTTCACATTATTTTTATAGTCAGATTCATCAATGCCAATTCAAGCAAATCAAATACAGAAAAATTAACTAAGGGAAAAAAGAACTTTGAGAATGGTTCATAGTGATACTTCTACCATTTAAAAATGCTAAGTAATTTGTCTCACATGTTGAGCATTTTAGTGGAGAGAGTGTAATGGATTTTACATCCAGTATTAATTTGTATGCATAGGAAAGAGTTGGGAAGTTCCAGAGGTGTGATGAAGGTGGCACCTTTTCTTTTTAAATCCCCCCACCTTCCCCCAGAATTGCTGAGTTCTTGCTTTGACACAGGAATTAATTAGCATGTGAATGCTGTGCATTTTGCCTTCCAGTAAAGACAGCTTTCTATACAAGCACATTATTTGTCTGTAGTCCATTTGCATCCATTGAAAAAAGTAGGTGATGAGGCCACTCGAAGTGTTTCTAAATTCTATATTTAGAATTAATAATAGAGAAATTCACTTAATAATATTTAGAAATTAATAATAGAGAAATTTCCTCCTTATTAAAAAAATAAGTGAATAGCCGCTTCGATTTAGCAAATTGTGCAACATTGCAGAGCTGGTCAATCAATGGCAATCATTGCTACAATTTAAAAGCACTGTGCTTTAATATCTAAACCGCTTTTAAATATGATCTCATTCTACATCACCAGTTTCTTCAGGGTCACTTAAATGCATTGAGAAAGGCCATATTTACATACGTTCAATTACTCAGCATAAATATCTGAATTTCTAAACTCATGATGTCAGCAATGGAACAGAAATATAAGGGGCATTAGCTAAGGGGACTAGCTTTCACGACACCAATTTTACTTTCATTTTTACGTTGCTTTATGGCTGATTAGATTAGTTAACTGCCCATAAGCTTTTATCTTCTTTTCTTATTTTACACCCTCCTTGGACAGTCTATGGCATTAGCTACCACTTACATTACTAACTACAAGTCTGTGTCTCTGGCCCCTGCTCTCTTGTCCATTTCAGACCAATATACATATATTTATGTCCAATCATACATATATTTATCTTCAGACCTGGATATCCCATGGGCATCTTTCATTCATTCTGTCTGTCACTGAATTCACCATTTTCCCATCCCACATGTTCTTCTTGTGGCTTTAGTTTCAATGATGAGGACCACTATTCATCCATTCAGTTGCCCAAACAAGAAAATTCAAGTCACTCACTTTTTTCTTTCCCTTCTTCCTGTTTTCATGTTCTTTGTGTGTGTGTGTGTGTGTGTGTAGGTATGTTATTGAGCATTTAATGGGCATTTTTGTGTCCATTTTTCATATTCTGTCAAAGCACCAGGTCTTATTGGTTCTATTCTAAAATACCTCTGAAACTTGTCCCTTTATTTACATTTCTTACCATCTCTCAGCAGACTTGATGGACCTTCCTGCCTCTAGTCTTGTTGCCAATAATTACTCTCCACCTAGCTGCCAGGTTGAGCTCACTAATACATAGGCCTGTTCCCAGCCTAAAAGTCTGTGTGTGTGCCAGATGCTTCAAAAGCCAAAATTCAAATGTCAGAATTTGGAGCAAGGAAAGGTTTGTTGATGGAGAAGGAGCCAGCTGGGGAAGGTGGGGGTGGGGTGAGGGTGGGGCCTCAGCTTCCTCAAAGCCATGTTAACCGAGCCTAGAATTCAAGCTCCTTTCCCGTCAAGTGCAGGGAGAGTGGGCAGGGCAAGCAGTGACTATCATAGACGCGAGGTGGGGTGCAGGGGGCCAGCAGGAATCCTGGGGAGAACCACTAACAATTTCTGATAAACGATCATCCCTTTGTACGAATTTCCTCACCTCCTCTGACCCCCTGGCAAGGGACTGTTCTCCTAAAACCTCAAGCCCCAAGCATAATTTCTCTAATGATAAGTAGATCTGTAGCAGGAGCTGTTTGCCTGAAGGCCTTGAGGGAAATGCAAGTTAGAGTGAAGATAGAAAGGCGGAGAGCCAATGTTTCCGTCTGATACAGACCTGATAGGGTTTCCCCTCAGATTGGGTGTTGGCTCCCCGCCCCGGGGTGCACAGTGCCTACCAACCCAGCCCCACTTCCTGCCACCTCCCTCAGGGAGCCCTCTGCCTAATTTGCCAAGAACAGGCTCTTCTGTCCCGTGTCCTTGCATAAACCACACTCGGCTGGCCCAGCACCTTCCTCTTTCCTGCCCTGTGCTTAACGAGTCCCTACTCATTGTTCAAGTTTCGGTTCAGATATGCCTCCTCTGCCAAGCCCTTCCTCATTTCCTTTGGTAGTACAGGCTTTTTTTCTCCGTGCTCCCACTGCACCACATACAGAGCTGAATTATTGCAGTTATTACGTGGTGTTAGAATTGTTTGCATGTCAACATTTCCCTAGACTGGAGGGTGCTTTAGGGAAAGAATTGCACTTTTCATCCTTCTGTCCTTATTTCCTAGCACCTTGTATTTGTTGACTAATTAATTAGTGACTTGCTGATTCCTGGCTTAGAGAGGTACTGTTATTTTTTTCAGGCTATACTGATGCTATTGAATATTATGGCACTGTAGTGTGCTAAATTTGACAATATCAAAAAAGACTGCAGTACTCAAAGGAAAGTATATATATTCATACAATCTCTGTAGTAACTATTGATGCTCCTCTGTTTCAGCGTTAATCAAGTCTGATCTGAGAAGACACAATATAAATAAAGGAATTACAAATGGCGATATTAAAGCTGTAAGTAATAAAATTTTTATGACTATACTCTTGAGAAATGTGTGCATAGAGTGTGAATCCACTATTTACTCAGCTCTTTATTCCTTAGCCCACCATTGATCCATCACAATGACAGATGTTATAAATTTCTTACCTTCTACTTCTTCCTACAGGTACCAGTTGATAGTCCCACAGATCAAGAATCAAAAACTGTTATGATGTCCAAGCAATCAGAATCAGGAATTTGAGGTGAAAGGAAGAGTAGTATCACGTAATAATTGAGGAGTGAGGCTTGGTTTATGGACTATGAGAAATGGACACTTACCTGAAAATTAGTACATGACCCCGAAATGGAATCACTGCTTTTGCATCATTGTTAATTTAAGCAATATTTGACTTAAAGTACTTTTGTTTACATCATTTTAACACTACCATGTATCTAACATGAGTAACATTTTTAGTCTGATGTATTGTTGATCTGAAAGTAAGCTTCTTGGCATATATTTTTCAAAAGTAAGTACTTTTCTTTTCCGTGAAAAAATGGAAGCTTAGCTTTCTTTTCTTTTTTTAAAAGATTTTATTTATTTACTTTTTCAGAGAGAGGGGAAGGAAGGGAAAAGAGAGGGAGAGAAACATCAGTGTGCAAGAGATACTTTAATTGGTTGCCTCTTGCATGTCTCTTAACTGGGAACCTGGCCCACAACCCAGGCACTTAACCCTGACTGGGAATCAAACCAGTGACCTTTTGGTTCATGGTCCTGTGCTCAATCACTGAACCACACTGGCCATGGCTTAGATGGCATTCTAAAATAATCATGTGGAGGTCTCATCCCTTTAAGTCACCTGAGAGCACATGCAGTTTATTTGTAAAAATATCCAAAAGAACCAAGTGCACAATGTATTCCTAACTGGCCCCCTTTCCATCTGTAGGAGCCCCTCAGTGTTGAGTACAGGGTGGACACTTCTGATGCACTCAAGGACAGTGTTGGGATGAGACTTCCACATGACTATGATTTTCCCATTTTTTATATTCTTGTCACAAAGTGCTTTGTAACAGATATTGCCAGTGGCCATAAAAACCATTAGGTATTGAGATTGACTTTGGCCTTCTGTTCTAATTCAGCTAAGGGGCCAGGCACAGCTCATTATCTTCTTATCATGGCATAAATGGTAACACTATTTTTTTTGTTTGTTTTTGTTTTTTAATATTTTATTTATTATTTTTAGAGAGAGGGGAAGGAGAGAGGCAGAAAGGGAGAGAGGCATCAATGTATGGTTGCCTTTCACCTGCCTCCAGCTACAGACCTGGCTGGAGACCTGGCTTGCAACCTGGTTATGTGCCCTGGCTGAGAATAGAACCATCGACCTTTGGGTTCGCAGGCTGGCACCTTATCCAGGACTAGTGTGCCACCAGCCAGGACTAAATGGTAACACTATTTTTTTACTCCATTTTGAAGTAGAGAAGTTTTATACCTATTGACTTTTTGACTTCCTCTTTTTTTTTTTTTTTTTTCCAAAATATAACTTCCTAGTAAGAATGTTACTCTATGTGTTACTGGCTTTTCCATGATTGTTTGAATCACATCTTACACTTTTGCCTGGAAGATTCCTCAGATAAGGAAATCTATGCTCAGCCTGGATGTTCCAATTTAATGGAGACCTCTTAAAATGTTGTCTGTCTTAATTCTGCGTTGCATTTTCTACAACCTTTCTCCTTTAAGAAGTACTGTGCCCAGGTACGTGCTTCCTCTGTTTGTGGAGGGAGTGACCTCTTGTCTTCGGGGCAGACTGTGCATTCTGCAGACTGCATTCTCCACACCGTAGGAACAGCCCGCCCCTTCACACGCTCAGGGTAAGCAGAACAGGACCAAATGTGTTCCCACAGTGCCTACCTCTGCATTTTGTTTACCGTGAGAACTTATATATTGGTCGTGTTCTGATTCTTGAAACTGATAAGGGAATATCTTCAGACTGATGGCATTTAAACAGCCATGATGTTTATATTATGTCCACATAAATAACAAAGGCCCCTCAGGTACACCCTCAGTACCCTTGAAGTGCATTACCAGCTCTGACTTGGGCCTGGTGTACGCAGTGCTTTGTGCTAAAACAAGAACACCCTCTGTAATCAGCCTGACAGGCCCTGTGACACCAGAATGACTTCACTGGGAACCACGGACTCCAGGCCCGTGTCCTGGATCTGTGTCCAGCTGTCCCTGTCACTTTCTGGGCAGCACTTTCTTCATCCAAATAATGAGTGTGTTCAGTTTGGTCTCAAAGGTCTTTTTAATATTTTAAATGCCCGTTCAACATGGGGTAGACCAAATCATTCTACGGGAACCCAGATATTGCTGAGACATGTCCTGGGCCATGGAGAGAAACAGCTGTGGTTGCTGCTTTGTGGATACAGAGTTTAAAATCTGTTTTTAGCCCTTTTATTCAGTTGGTGATAGCTCAGGCGGAATACACACTCTGTCCCATGTCAGTACAATTAAAACAGTTAGTTACAGATGGTGCAAAACAGTTAGTGTGGCCGATACTTCCAGGACAGACCTCGTATGCTGACTCATTATCTCCCCTAGCTATTGATAGCACAGGTTTTATGGCCAAAAGTGTATTTTAGGGTCCCCCCTCTAAGTGGTTGTTTTTAGTTTTAAATTGTCAGTGTTGTTTAAAAATAATCATATACTTGTTGCATACCTGAGGTTTTGAACAAATTATGGGTAAAAATTGGAATACTTTTATTTCTGAAAAGCATATACTACATATGTATGTGTGTATTTTTCCTCATTGATTAATTAAAAAACAAAATATAATAGGGTAAAATGCAATGAATTGCTAATTTTCCTGTACTTTGAGTTAAAGTTGCCTGTCACCTGTCAAACAATAATGTCATGTGATTCTGTGTCGTATCTTTGGGAAGTGGAGTTGGGTAACCAACACTTGTGTCAATTTTAATCAAGTGAGTTTAGGAAAAAAACAGATGCTTTCAATAGCCTTTGCATTTATAAATGGTGCAAATACAGCTTTTGCTTTTTGTGAATGTGGGAAATGTCTTTGAAACTCTGTTTATGTGTAAACTCCGAGTATGTTTAGGAGAATTCTTGTCCACCTTAAGTCATAAGTCATTTTTCATGCTCTGATTCTTTGCTTTTTGTAATATTTATCTGTATGTGTCCATCAACATTTCAGATTTGAAATAAATTTATTTTTGTAATGTCAATTTTGTATGGCTTTCTTGTTTTTAAAGATTTTATTTATTATTTTTAGAAAGAAGGGAAGAGAGAGAGGCAGAGAGGGAGAGAGACATCAATGTATGGTTGCCTTTGACCTGCTGCCAGCTATGGACCTGGCTGGAGACCTGGCTTGCAACCTGGTTATGTGCCCTGACTGGGAATTGAACCAGTGACCTTTGGGTTCGCAGGCCAGTGCCTTATCTAGTGTGCTACCAGCCATAACCAACTTTTTTTTTTTTTAAGTTGTGACTGCCAAGAGGTGATAGATACCTTATCTTAAATCTGTACTAAGATTTCCACATATCCTATGAGCAGGTTTCAATAGGAGGTAGGAGCAGATAGGGTCAGAAGGGAGGGGAGAAAAAGACAAAAGACTCAGATAGGTAGAGCATCTGAACTGCATTTTCCATTTAGACAAATGACAGGTTAGGCCTCTGCCTAGCCTTGTTAACATTGTTCTTTTGCACTTTCCCTTTGGTTCCATTATTTTAAGCCCTTGATGAAATGGTGATTATAAAGAACAAACTGTTTAGAAACCAGCCCAAACTTGACTGCTGGTCAGAGCCTCTACATTTTGGTTGGTAAAGGCTGCTTGGGCATCTCTCTTTCTCATAGAAACACCTTCCTCCAGGCACTGAGATGGCCCCAAGCCCCCCGAAATTAATTGATAGATTAAACTTCATAAAGTTTTGTAACGCATAAAAGTGAGAGTGACTCCATTTTCAGTGAAGAGCCTGAACCTTCACCACATTTTGACCCAAAACCAAGACAGGCTCTCCACTACTCTGGCTAAAGCAATCCTAATGGGTGGACAGAGCTTCCAACTGCACAATCAGATTAGTAGTTAGAAAGAATCTCCTGAGAGGTTACACGTGGGCATGGATTAATTCCCTGCAGACCTACGCAATACTGTGCTGGGGATCCGCAACCTGCAGAGCTCTCCTGATGCCACGGATAACATGAATACTTCCCAGGCAGCTTGAGCCAGAAAGGAGAGGGCTGGCTAATGTCTCTGAGACAAAAAGCCTGGTTCCTGCTCTTCCAGGTCTTTTGTTGAAAGTGGTAAACTTGAAGGCATGTAGTTGTCAATCAATGCTAAACAATGCTCATTACAGGAAACAGGTATGATTTAAGAATAACAATGGGGGCCCTGGCTGGTAGCACAGTGGATAAGGCGCCGGCCTGCGAACCCAGGGGTCGCAGGTTCGATTCCCCAGCCAGGGCACATAACAAGGTTGCAAACCAGATCTCCAGTCAGGTCTGTGGCTGGAGGCAGGTGAAAAGCAGCCATACATTGATGTCTGTCTCCCTCTCTGCCTCTCTCCCTTCCCCTCTTTCTGAAAATAATGAAATAAAATCTTTAAAAAAAAAAAAAAGAGAGAGAGAGAGAATAACAATGGGAGGATCACCGAGATCTTCCTCAGGTCAGGGTGTGTTCATTTAAATTCAAAATGAAAACTTCCTATGCTGGTACAAGCAAGATAAAAGAACAGGGCAAGCCCCAAAGGCCGCATGGAATGTTCTTATGGGCCAAATTCCCTCCTGGGCCCCCTGGCTATCGCATGGAGACAGGAATGCCCCCAGCTTTCCTGCTTTTCCTGTCAGACTCACAGGCTTCACCTGGCCTGCGTGATGCTTTCCCAGGGGGATCCCGACAATACTTGGCACTATTATTTACAAGACAGTTTCCTTGTATGGTTAGATGATGTCATTATGTGCCCTGTTTTATTTCCTCTGCTGCATTGTGGCCCCTTTGAAAACTTCTGTCACGATAGGTAGGCCTTTGGGGGACTAAAGTCTTAGGTGTGAAACCTGGCTGTCTGCAGTCTTAGGAAATGCAGATAAACCCTCTGAATTTCTGTTTCTTCCTCTACTAAGTAGAGTTATTTCCTACCTTGCAGGTTTGTGGAGAGGATTAAGTGTAAGTGGAAAGCACACAGTTGATTCCTTACTAAATCAGATCCATTAGTATGCTCATTGTGAGAAACAGTATAAAGAGGGACTTGCAGGTAATAACACTTGAGAGGCACTTGACTGACTTCTGAGAACACAGTGTTGAAGTCTTTGAGCTTGAAGTTATTTATAGCATCTAGTACCACTAAAAACACTCGTCAAGTAGTTAGCCACTTCGTGTGCATGTGGATGTGGTGCCAGGCACTGTGCAAATAAAATGAAACAAAAATGGACTCTAAGGAGATGGTGAGATCTGGGCAAGCAAGATGAGAGGCAAAGTACTTAGGCATCAAAGCAAAAACCAAGTCACCCTGGTGGGCAGGAAACAACTGTTTCCATGTTTATTTCACAGTCCACAACAAAGGAAACCAACCAACCCACAAACCCATTGCACATACACAATTCATTTCCCCTTGTCTTTTTTTCACTAGCTTGCATGTATCGTCATACATAGGTATAAAGCAGTTTGTATGTTTAATATAACACCATAAGCTATAAGCTTTTCCCATGTTAACATGGCCTATATAGTTATTTTATTTTTTCAATTTTATTGAGATACAACATTTTCAGTTAAGATGTTCAACATAATGATTTCATATATGTTTATATTGCAAAATGCTTGCCTCAACAAGTTAACATCCACCACCTTGGGTAATTACAAGGTTTCTTTCCCCCTATGATTAGAAGTTTTAAGATACAGCCTATTAGAAACATCTACATAACCATTATTTAAAATAATGGCATAATAATTCCAATAAGGCTGATACACCATCATTTACTTCATGGTTCCCTACTCGTGGACATGCATTTCATTCACATAAGCAACAGTTATTGAGCATTTTACACATTTTTCATGGGAAAACAAAACAATGCCCACCTTTCAAGATGCTCGAAGACAAGAAAATAAACTATCAAACTGCACGGCACTTGGTAAGAGACTGTAACCCTGCAAATAAGCCAGGAACCCTGGGGGAGGGCCGTCCCTCTTGTACGACAGGGACACGCAGGCACACTCAGCTCTCACAGCTGGGACCAGGAAGGCCCTCGAACAGAGGAGGAACAGAACACTTGGGAAGCCCTACGGCCATCATTTTATGCTCGTCATGTTTCTCTGCTCACCCCACCACTCACCCTCACCTAGTTGATCAAAACATTCCCTCAGTTCCCACCATCTTAAGAGAACTAATGGCCTGGAGTATTATCACTGATTGGATTTGCATTTTAAATTGGTCTAGTCCAGATGGGTGAAGCTCAGAGAGTCCCAACTGTCCAGTAAGATAGGCCACGTGGGTCTCCGTGAATTCCTGAAGTCACTCTGTTTTAGGCTGCTGCCTCTGGTTACGAGTAGATCTGACTTTTCCTTATCACTGAAAACCAGTCCCTGGACCCCCACCTGGCAAGACGCAAGAGCCATTTCCACTCCAAAAATGGGGAGAGCGCCCCCTTTACCGGTCAGTTCAGGAACTGTTTCATATTGAAATTGTCACTGGATTGCTGAGTGCGCCCGCGCACGCGCGTTGGAGCAAGTGATGCCTACTGGTTTGGAGATAAGGCTGGAATGAACTGGCACATCCCTGTCCCCCATCCCAACACACACGTTAAAGAAATGAATGCCATTCGCTGCCTCTGCCTGGGCAACTCAGCATGGCCAGGGGCGCACACTAGCCATCAGCCACCTTTTAGTTCTCGTGACACTCCCAAGCCAAGGAAAGGGGTGGTCGGTGAAAGTGCCGCTCTGCCCAACTCCTGTCAGGTGAGAAAGAATGCTTTTTCACCGGCCCAGGCTCATCTGTGGAGTCAGTCCAGGGACAGTTGTCGCGGCCCTGGGGCGCTGCTCCGGGCGGGTCCACAGACACCGCTCAGCCCCCCCCCTCCCGCCCCCGCCTCCCCACCCGCGTGCTATCTCCGATCCCCGCTCCGCTGACCGAAGAGCAAAATGGAGCGTCTGTGCTGAACCGCAACAGGTTCATGTTGTGCGTCAGGATCGTTAGTGTCCAAGCGCGGTTATTCAGGAACCGGTAAAACGCGCTTCCAAGTCTCCTGTGCCTGGGAGAGGGCGTGCATCCTGCCCGCGGGGACACCACCCCTCAGCCTTTCCCGTCTTTCTTTCTCAGGCAGGCTCCCCAACCTCTTTCACCTGATGCACCGCTGGAAAAGGATACATACTATTTGTACAACTGGCCCCCTGGCGTGATCTCAGCACCCCAGGCCCTGTGCCCTGCCTCCCGTGCTGGGGCGCAGAGCACCCCACGCCTCCCCCAGAAGTTCTCCGAGGACTTGGGTGAGCCTCAGTCACCTGCAGGTGAGTTAAAAACCAAAGTGGCCCGCCCCTAGAGGTTCTGATCCTGCAGGTTTTTCCAACAAGTTGCTGCTGCTGGTCTGGAGCCACAGTTCGGCAGCTGTCTGCTGGCCTTGCTTCCCGGCCAGGACTGGGGCAGGTGGGTGTCCCTGGGCTCAGCACCCCTCCTCACAGTGCTCTTCCCCCATCCCCGCCCCAGAAATGCTTCCCCCTGGCCTCATTGGAAATAGGACCTGGCAATTGTTTGTATTATCCAGATGGGAGGCTTTTGTGTTTCCCCCGTGAGGAGGAACCAAGTACAGGTTTGGTTTCTCCAGCACCCAGGCAGCTCTGAGCCCAGAGGGGGGCATCTGAGACCACGATGGGGGCGGAAGGCAGATGGCACAGCTGGCCCGGCTCCAGCCCGTGTGTGCCCACAGCCACCAGACACCTGCTTCTGTGTGGAAACAAACTTCAGCCACCCACGGGAGCTCCAGGGAGGGCCATGCTGACTCCTAGAGTGTGGCTCTTCACCCTCTTCTTCCCCTCTGCTGTCCCCTGGACCGTTCGGAAAACTTGAGGATTTGCGAAGGGAGCACTGGACTGCTCAGGGAAGGAAGGGTTGGAAAACTGGCTTCTAGGAAAGAAGCTCCCTCCCTGGTGAAGACAACACCAGCGCCCTGTCCCCACAGCCCCTCCACTGTCACTAAGCCCTGGGAAAGCCATCAACACCTTTACTGGTTTGGGGAAAAGGTGGCAAGAGAGAGAGAGAGAGAGAGAGAGAGAGAGAGAGAGAGAGAGAGAGAGAGAGAGACTCCACCTCAGCAAGTGGATATGAAATAAATGCACTTTGAACAGGGAAAACTCCTAGGCTTGCAGCGAGGGCCTTTTTCTTCTGAAGGAGGGGAGGGGAGCGGAGAAACGCTGAATGGTCTTGATTTTTATGTTCTGAAAATCACCTGCTGACCCCCAGGACAGCCACACTGGGTCAGACCCACACAGCACACCCCTTCCTTTGAATTACCAACTTCTAGAACTACCCACCATGGGTTTGCCTAGCTCTTTCTCTGCCTGGTTATGTTTTACTGCCTGTATTACTGGACTGGCCAAAAAGTGTGTTTATAATTTTTTCCCACTGAACGGCTCTAGTACTTCTTGTCTTTAACTTCATTCAAAACAATTTTGTTAGATTGTACCGTGACAGCGGTCATATCAGCATTTGTATGAAAAAGTTATCAAAATTGGCGAATTGTTGTGTAGCTATTTTAATATTGAAGATGGAAGAAGATCTGCTTTTGGCATATTATTATGCTTCATTATTTCAAGAAGGGTGAAAAAACTGAAATGAAAAAAAAAAAGATTTGTGCAGCGTATGGAGAAGGTGCTGTGATTGATCAAGCATGTCAAAAGTGGTTTGTGAGGTTTCTTAGTACTATTGACATTTTGGTCAAATAATTCTTTGCTGTGGGGCTGTCTTATGCATTGGAAGATGTTTAACAGCACCCCTGACCTCCACCCCCTAGAAGCCAAGAGCAGGAGATAGCTGACATATTCAAAATATCCAAATCAATCAAGTTATTGGTGAAAATGAAAAAATGTGCCTTTTATTTTACAGAATAAGCAGACTTTTTGGCCAACCCAATATTTATATGGATAATGAGTTGTAGGATAACATTTTTTTTTCTTATTTTAAAAGTGTGGTTAATCTTTACCAGAGGACACTTTTTCATTTCTTCTAGAGAGAGGAAAGGCGGTGGGGGAGAGAGAGAGAGAAATGTCGATTGGTTGCCTCCCGTGCACGTTCCAACCCAAAGATAGAGCCTGCAACCTTGGTAAGTGCCCTGACTGGCAATGGAACTCTCTACCTTTTGGTTAATGGGAGGATGTTCCAACCAACTGAGCCACCCTGGCCAGGGCTCCTTGTTCTGCTTGAAATTATCTCTTGAAATTCAAGATATCTTCTAGGATATTTCCTCTCCTCGCATCCCCTCCCCACAACATCCTTTGTCGCTGAATTCCTAGGGCAACTCTCCACCAGAGCTCTCAGTGGCCAAACAATGAACCTTTCTCCAACCACAAGGGCACCACAGAGGGGAGGCACCACCGGAGAGAGAACAGGGAATGGAGGGAAGTAACTGGAGAAGGTCAGAGAGGAAGGAGAGGCGAGGAGTGAGCCCCACACATGCGCAGTGGCCCAGTGCCCACCCTGGGATCGCTACCACCACCAGCACCCTGCTGGGGCTGGGCTGACAGTGAGGAAGAGGGGAGTGGGTCCTCCTGCACTTCCTCCTGGCACCTTTCCCAGCCCCTTTAGGGGCATGTGACTGAGTTTTAGACGGTGATATGCAGGTGGAAGTGAGCATCTCCACCTGGCCCACAGTAGGTTCCTTTGTGATCCTCCACTCTCTCAGCTTGTGGTCCACTTGGGTGTCATAGCCTTGGGCCGCCGTGAGATGATGGAGCCTCCAGGTAGGCTAAATAATTGCACGGGGCTGGGCACCCTCCCCAGCCTGTTAGACTGCACAGGAGAGAAGAATGAACTAACTCCTACTGAATTAAGCCACTGAGACTTCAGGTTCTGTTAGGGCATTGACCATTCCCTGCACCGGCGTGACAGACACCCTGATAGAAAGGAGAAAGGCAACAGGTGCCAGCACAACCTACAGCGGTGCTGGTCTTGCTATGAGAACAACCAGAACAGCACATGTAACACGTCCTGCTCTCGGACAGCCAGAGCCACCACCTGCTAAGTGTCATCATGGGCAAGGCACTGCTCACCCTTCATTCGTTCATTCGCTCATCACCACAGTGTGAGGGGTAGTACTATTACAACACCCCTGAGATGGAGATCTGAGGTGGGCGATGAGGGCGCTATACCATGCCCAAGGCCACCTGGTGGTAGCCTCCACTAAGAAGCAGAGGCAGGGGTGTGAACCTAGGCTGTCCGTCTGTAGCCGCATACTCTCAACTATGAAAGGGCAAAGCCAGCGCCATTTGCCGAGCAGGCCTACGACCCTGTGAAATGCAACTGCCATTGTACTCTCCTGAGCTTGTCCGCAGGACTGGGAATTACTGCGAAGTAAGACCAGAACATAAAGCCCGCAGGCAAAAGATAACCTTGGAGCAAAATGCAGTTTATGCAAAAGCAACAGAAACCTCAGTTATTGCAACCCCCCCCCCCCCCCCGCCCCATAGCCCAGGGACCACACAACAGCAACCTCTCACCCTTGTATAATCCAATTACAATCTCATAAAAGTTAAAGCCCCCTTCCCTCTGTGCTAGTGCAAATCTCTGCACTTAGTCCCCTTTGCTTTTTCTTCTCTTTGTGAATTCTATCACAGCCTTTTCTTCTCTTTGTGAATCCTATCCTAGCTGGTGTCACCTTCCACCCTAGCAAACTCCCCCATCTGTTCCCCACACACTTCAAGGCCCAGGCCTCAGCTGGGAGGACCATCAGCTGAGTTAGGAAGACATAGAGTATACTTTGGAGTATGGATTGGGGAAGCAAAATTTTTCTGACTCCAGGGTTGCTGGCTAAATGCAGATATGATGAGCCCACCCGCAGCCAGAGGAGGAGGACAGAAGAAAGGCAGATGTGATTAACACAACAAAAAGACCCCTAGTGATGTCAGGAGTTTGATACAATAACATGCAAGTTCCAGGAACTCTGTGAATCAACAGATTCCCTAACTTCCCTTCCTTCCCTTCCCATGCTCTGCAATCTCTGGCCTCCTTCCCTTTCGCCTCATGGGTTTAGGTCTGTCCCAGGAGTTGAACACAAGTCTATCTCATTTACTGTTGTACCCCCAGCACCTATAACAGTGCCAGGCACATAGTAAGTGCTCAATAAATATTTGTAGAATGAATTAATCGGGGAGAAGCACAGCTGGCTGAAACTTGGCTGCAACAGCCTGTCCACTTGGGATCTCAAATCATTGAACCTTAGGGCAGTGGAACTCTTAAGCGGTCATCTGGCTCATGCCTGGCTTCTGCTGAGGACTGCCTGCCACTCACCCCTCTTTCCGTTCCTTAAAGGCTTGATGGATGGCAGGGCTGGCTGGGACCATCCGAGACCATCTATCCCTGTGGGTGTCACCCCTGGCTGTGAACAGTATTCTGCTTTGTAGGACACTGATGCCTAAAGACTCTGATGTCATTGATCTGAGCTGCCACTTGGGTGTCAGTGCTAAGCAGCTCCCCAGTTGATGCTAATGTGTAGCCAACATTGCAAGCAATAGTTTTACAGTTGGGCAAGATCTGACTTAGTTTTGGAAATTAGGTGTGGGTCGATGATTTTTCACCATGGTGACCAAAGTCAGTCTTCTCCTCCTTGGCTATTCTTTTGGATTATGCAGATCAAGCAATACCCTGATGGGCTGCTCATCTGTTTGACAGGTGTCAGTTTGACTGAGATGGTCTTGGTGGATGCCATGTAATCATTACTAGCATGGCTTCTGACTTTCACAGTAGCTCAATGTGGACAGTAAGTTAGAGGAGCACTCTTCCCTTAAGAACCCTATGATCTATTAGCCAGCACCATAAGTCCCTGCAGAGAAAGTCACCCTGATTGCTCCTCTACCTGGCTGTGCATTGTGGTGAGCGTGTCCACCTTGCCTTTTATGAACTGGTGTTCTCACTTGATTTTAAGTCTATCCTGTGGCTGCAGGAAATAGACTCTCAAAGTTTCTATGGAGGCACTCTGGTTTCCAGAGCATTACATGAGTTGGTGTTAACTTTCAGAGCATTTGGTAAGTTGGTAATTAACTGCCCCGAGCCTGTCACTGTCTGTTTCTAGTAAGGTCTCTGGCACCTTATAATTATCATTATCTCCAAACAGACTGAGTGCCACAGCTACTTGATCTCCCAATGTCTTGCTCTCCACCCAATGCACCCCAAATGGGCACAAGTTAAAGCTGGGTGCTACTGCATAATGGAGTCATTGCTATTTCTCTTTTCACCAGCCAAGGGGTGTCTATTGATTTCAGACAGGAAGTCGATGCAACCTTAAATCCATCCTAGTACCTCTGGTGGAACCAATTGCCTGAGCTCAGTTTCCCGAGGGAACAGAAATCTGAGGCAAAAGTTAAATCTGAACGAGAAGTCAGCAGGAGTGATCGAAAAGGGAAATGAAGTAAGCTAGGGTGAGAGGCAATGCTGTGTTATTCAGATAAGTGTTTCAGGACCAGCTGCAAAAAGCCATGGCAGATTACTCAGTAGGAACGTCTCAGCAGCCATACAGGACATATCCAGTCAGGCTGTTAGAAAACTGTGACTCTTGGCCCTGGCTGGTGGTTCAGTGGATAAGGCGCCAGCCTGCAAACCCAAAGGTCACTGGTTCAATTCCCAGCCAGGGCACATAACCAGGTTGCAAGCCAGGCCTCCAGCCAGGTCCGTAGCAGGAGGCAGGTGAAAGGCAACCACACATTGATGTTTCTCTCCCTTTCTTCCTCCCTCCCTGCCCTTCTCTCTAAAAATAATGAATAAAATCTTATGAAAAAATAAAAGAAAGAAAGAAAATCTTGACTCTATTGGAATAGTCCATAGGAGGCAGGCATGCAAGAGACTGTATCTGCCAGCTCCCTCCCATCTCCTGTTCTTCATTGGCCAAAAATGCTCCCCACAGGGAATTTCCTGGGATGCATCATTTACCACTTTGATGGCTGCTTAGAAGCCACATCCTGTAGTGTGGCAATTCCTCGGAGTCCATAAGTAGTGGAGGAGTCAGAGACTCCAGACATGAGGCTGGCCAGCTTGACTGTACAGCAACAGCCAAGAAGGACTTGGCGGGGCAAGTGACTACTCAGTTCCCAGTGGCTCAACTGCCCAGATTTAGTTGGCTGTGGAGGGAGTGATGCAGCCAGCAGACAGGCAAGGTCTCACCAATGTGAGGAGGGACCTCATGAATAGACTCGTAACATCAACAAGTGGTGGAGCTAGGAAAATGGTCATCAGGCTAAGATTTTTGCCTTATTTACCTCCGAGACCCCAGCAGCTGGCACTCGAATAAGAATATGTGATTTAAAGCCAGTTTTTCTTGTTCCAAACCTTCTTACCACCCATCTCTGCTGTGCCAGTCATCATGCCAATGAATGGAAGTGACTATACTCTCAGAGGCTGAGCATGCAGTTACCAGGTGACCCTGTTCAAATCACAAGTTGGTCCTATCCCACACCGTGTGCATATGTGACTGCATCACTCTTGCTAATGACCTGAACTCCCAAAAGCCATGATCTGTGAGGCGTGGGTTCATTTGAGTCTATGGCTGGTCCATGCAGCTAGCATAACTCACAGGTGCAAAAGGATTCTGAAGCAAAAGGCTCTTCTGCTGCCCCATCCCCTCACAAGGACAACACAGTTCACTTTAAAAGACTTCTGACCAAAGCCCTGGCTGGTGGCATAGTGGATAAGGTGCCAGCCTGAGAACCCAAAGGTTGCTGGTTCGATTCCCAGCCAGGGCACATAATCAGGTTGCAAGCCAGGTCTCCAGCCAGGTCTGTGGCTGGAGGCAGGTGAAAGGCAACCATACATTGATGTTTCTCTCCCTCTCTGCCTCTCTTCCTTCCCCTCTCTAAAAATAATAAATAAAATCTTTAAAAAAGAAATAAAATAAAATAAAAAAATAAAAGACTTCTGACCACCTTTTGGGAAAAACAGCTAAATTTCACAGTTTGCTTTATACGTCACTTGGCTTCGCATTGCAACCTGCTCCCCAGGGAAGAAGAATAAATAATTGCAATACTGGAGATGAAAACAGAAGATTTTCATTGAACTGTCAGGGAGTCCTGATGTACCTGGGGCAGGGAAGATGCGCTGATAACCCTCTCTGGTCGCTCGCATTTGGATTCAGGCAGAGCAGGATGAAGGTCTTGGTTTAACAGGGTAACTGTAGTTTTTCAGACTTGGCGTGAGTGCAGACACTGGGAGTCGATGCCAGGGAAGGTGGCCCTTGCCAGGCATTCTTCGACGCTCACCAACTGGTCTGATCACCTGAGCTTTGCGAGCTCAGTTTTCTCCTTAGGGAGTGTGCAGCCAGGCTCTCATCCTGTACACGTCGGGCCCCATCCTGAAATCCTAGTCTCCTGGGCTTGAAGCGGCAGGGACGTGAGGAGAAAGGGCCAGATCTGAGAGATGAGTGAGAAAAGAGGGAGAAAGGATGTTTGAGATGAGCAAATAGATTGTTTGCCGAGGCAGGTTTTCTTTTAACCAGGAAATGAAAACTGAGGCATTTATATGGTGAGAGGATTTTTTTTTTCTCTCTTCCAATTTCTGGATGTTTTTCTGTTGTACTTATTCCACTTGAATTATTCAGATAATTTCTGGACCAAGGTTATTATTCTCATTATTGAACCTATACGGGCTCTGTCTGCGGTAGTGCCAGGCTGGTCCAGAGCTCAGGCGTCCTCACCCAGGTCCTGGCTCTCAGCTTCAATGCCTTGGCCTCTGCTGGCACTGGCCCCTGACCACACTCTCCCATGGATGACAAGTTCCAGAAACTGACCTGACATCAGTGGCTCTTGGACAATTGGGTCTTAGTTCTAGGTTAATTTAGCATTGCTATCACAATGCCTTCACCCTCTCAAAGTGCTGGCTTGGAGTTTAAGGAGAAAGGATATTCGAGCCAGGCTCCTAAGTGCCCACAAGAGAGGAAGTCAAAGAATCACAGAATCTCAGAGCTCGAGCAGGCTTTGGAGTGAGGGGACTGCTCTCTTCTTTTCAGAAAGAGCAGCGAAAGCCCAGAACAGGCAAGTGGCTTGTCCTGGGTCACACAGCTTAGCCAAGTGACAAATGAGGACTTAGAGCCAGCCCTCAGGTCAGCAGTCTGGTCCTTTTCCCATCTCACCTTGCTCTTCTCTGTCTTTAAATGAGGGTGAGGGTGGGGGAGAGGCCTGTAAGGACTCAGTGGAGAGTGTGGGATGTCCTCCCACCTCACCATGGCTTTGAAGCCCTTCTGCCCAAGCTCCTCTAACTTGGTAGCTGTGGCCAGCTAGGTTTTACTGTTGCATATCAGGTTGGGTTTAAATTTCATTAATCATGATTAATGTCAGAGAGTACATGACTGTGCCCCCTTGTGACTTTGGGGGAATCTTTTTGTGTGTGTGAAGGGGTGGGGTGATCTGTGTGCATTAATTATTGGAAACATTCGTTATTTCAGAGCGCTGCTCATAAAATCTGACCAGGTCTAGGCATTTGTCGCATACCTCGTAAGATTGATCATATTTACCTCAGCTTTCTCTTAGAATTTCTTCTGCCATAATGGTTTATCCTAACCACAGCTATGCCTTATACTATTACTATACATTTTTGCCCTTACATCTCATCAGTATGATCACAATATGATCCGTGAATGCTCAGGACTAAGAAACATGTGTGGGGATCCTCAAAGGATCTGGTTTCCTTTCCTTGGGTCACTTACCACACATTGGGGGTAGCACTTTAGAGCAATAGGTTTGGTCCCTATACCCCATGGTAGATGAATAAATACCTCATCGAACATATCAATAATGGGCCCAATAGAAATGTAGACTTCTTACAGACTCCACATACCCTCTAGAGGGAAATCGAGGGTGCTGAGAGTTAGTGCATTTTGTGGGATTAAAAAAAGAGGCCCTGGCTGGCGTGGCTCAGTGGATTGAGCCTCAGCCTACAAGCGAAAGGTCACTGGTTCGATTCCCAGCCAGGGCACAAACCTGGGTCGCAGGCAAGGTCCTCAGTGCAGGGCGCCCATCAGTGTTTCTCTCTCTCTCTTTCTCCCTTTCTTCCCTTCTCTCTAAAATAAGTAAATAAATAAAATCTTTTAAAAAGAGTTAGTTTTGTACCTTTATGTGGACAGCCCCTGGCGGAACCGCCCATCACCCTCTTATAGAAGCAGGTGACTGTGTCCCGCCTTCCTCAGGGAATGATACTCTGACCTGACGACAAGTCCTCCTTGGCTTCAGGGTTACTTCTCAGGTGACTCCCTCTCCTCTGCTTCCCACCACGGCAAACCCTCGCAGTGGCACTACCCCTGGGGGTAGCTCGGTCTTAAGTCCCTTGGACAAACGCCCCAGCCCCGCGGGGCTCCCCCGATGCTACAGCGATTGGATTTCGCGTGGCCGCGCAGCTCCCCCTCCTTCGCTCGCCTCCCGCCCCGGGAACCTCGGAGCCAATCAGGGCGCCGCGGAGCTCCGGGTTGTAGAGTCCCGAGCCCGGGACCCGCCCCTCTTTGTTGCGGTGGCCAATGGACGCATTTGGAACATCGGCGGCTGCCCGGGTGACTTGGTTATATGTCACAGAATAACATTCGAGAATGGGACATGGAATGAGGGGACGGCCGCAGCAGCCCCAGCAGCCGCAGCCGCCCCAGCAGCCCCAGCCCCAGGCCCAGCAGCAACCGCAGCCGCCGCCTTCGCCACCGGGACCGGCGCCGCAGCTATGAGGTCGAGCGTCCCGAGGTAGGGTCCCCGGAGCTGCTGCACCCTTCCCGCGCGCCGCCTGCAGCCGGCCCTCCTGGGTTGCCTGGCGCGGGGACTCGGGGAACTGGGGCGGGTGAAGCTGGGTCCACCGAAATCTGGGCGCTCTGGGAGGGCTTCCTGGAAGAAGCGCGGCCGCCTTTGCAAGCCGAAGCTGCTGCGGCGCCCTCGCGCCGACCCCGAGCGCTCACGTGCCGGCACGTTCTTGGCTCGCTAGGCGCTGGGCTACATCTGGCGACCCAGCAAAGTGTGGCGCTTTGCGGGGGCCTTCTGTTCCTTCATGCTGCACGAACTGCCTTCCCTCTCCCTACCCGGTCCACTCCGAATCCTCCACGCTCCTTTTTTTCCCTCCCGGTGTTTAGGTGTGCGTGAAGCTTTGTGCCAAAATTCCAGTCGCCTTTCGAGGTAATTGCAGGGCTGGAAGCTCGTATTCAAATGCTGGGAGTGTCTGTCAACGCAGGCGTGGAGGGGCGGGGGTGATGCGGGGTGGGGACAGTCTGAGGCCCCGCCACCACTAGGCACGGTTTCTCAGGGTGTCCACTCACCGCGCTGCGTGCTGTGTCTCCGCTGATTTCAGGCACGTCGCGTAAGCAGAGCTCCCGCCGCCGCTCCCCCTGGCGCGTCCTGCGGCAGCCCGAGGCATGGAGGAGGCGGCCCCCGTGGGGCGCTGAGCCCCTCGCGGCGCCCGCGCGCACACGCCCCCCGCCGCGCCGCCGCCGCGCGCCCCCCGCCCCGCCCCGCCCTCCGGGCGCCGGCCCCACCATGACCGGCTCCGCTGCCGACACTCACCGCTGCCCCCACCCCAAAGGCGCCAAAGGCACCCGGTCCCGGAGCAGCCACGCGCGGCCCGTGAGCCTCGCCACCAGCGGGGGCTCGGAGGAGGAAGACAAAGACGGCGGGGTGCTGTTTCACGTTAACAAGAGCGGCTTCCCCATCGATAGCCACACCTGGGAGCGCATGTGGATGCACGTGGCCAAGGTGCACCCCAAGGGGGGAGAAATGGTGGGCTCCATCAGGAATGCCGCATGCTTGGCAAAGGTCAGTGGCTTCCAAGGCGGGAGGTGGGGTGGGTGGTGATGGGGCCCTTTCAGTCTCTACAGAGCAAATAGGAGCAATTCTCGTATTCATGGTCCTGCTATAAACTCTCTCCCCTTCTCCAGTCTTCCACACAATCTCCACCCCTTTTCCTTAATTGAGATGTTTGTCTTGGAAGCCTTAGAAATGGGGTGGCGGGTGTCTTGCTGTCCTGGGACTGTTTGGCTGTATGGTCTGGTTGAGCCAAGATTTCTTTGAATCTCAAGCCAAACTGTTATTTATTTACTCACCCCTATGTCCATCCTGCTTCAGCAAGAACTATAGCCCCAGGTAGCACCAGTGATGCCAAGAATGCACAGCCCCCCTTAGGAATCCCACCCTGCTTTTCCTCTTTGGTGTCTCTTGGTCCTCCCCTGTCTCCCCCTTGCAAATGATTTATTAGGCTGTGAATGAATTTGCACTTAACCAGTCAGACTTCTCAGCGTGAATCATTTCTAGACTTTTTGCCAATTTTTTTTTTTTTTATGACAGTGACTTTCACCTCTAAAACTTGCAAAACAGTGAGCGATCTCTTTTCCCAGCTTATCTGGGCTCCAAGAAAAAAAGAAGAGTTTGGCAATGACTGCAAAGGGACTTTCCAGTATACATGATGAATTAGCCTCACTGGAGAGGGAAGGAGGCCCGGGAGTGGAACTCTTTCTACCTTGGAGAGAAGCCAATGAGCTGATTGGGTCTGCTGGCCACAGATAACTTCACAAGGTGGAGGAAGGGAGATGTGCAGTGGTCACTCTATGAAATATCCAAATGTCAGCTGGGGGAGAAATGCTGCAGAGCGTTGGGGGTTGTAGTGTGCCAGATGGTTTCCCCTGCACCCTGGGGCCACTGGGATGACTGAGAAGATTCCTAGGCAGGTCTAGGAATGCCAGACCTGAGACCTGGAAGGCCATCTGGTTGAGTCCCCACCCTGGAGCAACTGGTGACCTGAGCATCTGAGCCCTCTAGGTCAGAAAGCTGTCTGTGCCCATGGGGGAGTGACAGAGCCACTGAACTTCCTGCTGTGGTCAGTTACAGGGTTTTGTTACTCTGCTGGTCCAATGCTTGTCACCGTGCTCAAGGAGGACCCTGCCTGCTTTGGCGCTGGCTGTGATTACCCTTGCTGAGCCCTCCTTGAGCATGCATTCGTCCTGGCTTGGGGTTCTGACTTCAGCATTTCATCAAGGAAAGACTTCCTTGAGTCTTTCTTGACTTAAGGAGAAACTGGGAGCCTTTAAACCTGGAAGAGAAATAGCCATAGGGAACAGAGGCCTGTTCCTCCTGTCCCATGCCACCTTTCTAATTCAGCACTCTCAGCAGGGACCCTTTGTCTAACCATAGCTTCCTCTTTCTCCTCATCTTGTGTGGTGACCCCCTTTTTCTGTGGGAACCTGGGAATGTTAGTATTGGTGGAGATTGGTCTCCGTTCTTTGTTCTGAAGACCTCTGGGGAACTGGGGGCTCATTTCCTCACAGGGCAGCAGGTAAAGGCCTGGCCAGTTTCGATTGGTGGGCAACTCTTGGTCTGAACAGTCACATATCACCACTGATTCTTGTGTTGCCCTTTGAACCAGGGCAGCACATGTTGACTTCCTTTGCCACCCACAGCTCCCCAGAATGTCACTAGAAGGGGCTGTTGGACTAAGGAGGAGACTGAATTCCAGTCCTGGTTGTGCTACCTCCAGCTTCATGACCTAGGTTACTCAACGTCTCTGGCCTTAGTTTTCTCATCTGTGAAATGGGAGTAGACCTGACTTCACGTAAAGTTCTTTCCAATTCTGAAATCCCATGATGTTATAACCCATGAGTCTTTAGGTCCCTAATGCTGATCTGTGTGACACCAGATGTGTCTGTGTGACACTAGAGGTGCACTGATGTACAGATCCTCAGAATTGTGACATTCTGTCAATTGGCATCTTCCTTTTAGTCTTCCTCGTCCACAAGTAGCTCCTTTCACCCTCATATATGTGTCATAGTTCCTAGATCAACTCACTTTCCTCATCCTCTTTCTGGGACAGTTTGCTAGTTTACCCTCATCAGTCAATCCCCTAAAATAAGCACATATGAAACACACAATATTCTAAATATTGTTTGAGCAGCTTAGAAGGTAGATGACTGCTTCCCGAGACTTGTACCTGATACCTCCTTTACTGTGGCTGTTCTCACAAGAGTGGTTCCTTTTTTAAAAAAATAGATTGGCCACATTGTCCATTTGTAGTAACATGAAGGTCCCATGCAAATTTCTGCCCAGCCCACATGTGGGCATTGGCTTTTTGAACCTAAGTAAAGAACTTAGCATTTCTCTTTCTTACCTTGTGTTGTAATGGTTGGTTCTCCATCCCCAGCCCCGCCATGGCACCTGCCCCGCCCTGGTCCTGCCATTCCCCAGACCCAGACCCGTACACAGGCCCTAAGATGGGGACAGCTTCAAAAGCTCCCATTTCTAGGGGCCGGTCCTCTTGGATTCAGGGCCTACGCCTGCCATCAACTTGGCCGACTTTTCCCTCTGGGGCCAAGTCCTTTGGTCCTTGAACCAAATCAGTGGTTTACTAAGGAATTTGTATAGCAGAGGGGGTAGTGGTGGAAGGGTTGGAAAGTTTCCCGGAGATTGTTATTGGACCATGGAATGTGTCAAAGAAGCAGATGGAGGGAAGGTGTCAGAGGCCCAAGAGGGGGGACTCAATGACACTTCCTTTGACTGCAGGACCTTCTGTTAGCAGCCATGGTTAAGTTCTGCGTGAAGGTCCAGGCGCCCCTGCCTGCGCCGGGAGAGGGGGTTGGCTGGCAGGGGGAGGGAGGGGCTCATCTGTTCTGTGACCCTCCGTCTAAATTTTCTATTGAAGTCCTCTCCTCTGGTGGTCAGGGGTCTGCAGTTAACAGTTGCGTAGGTGAAGCTATGGTTTTTCAGGGATGGTGCCAGAACGCAGCATAAGTCAGTTGGCGGATGACCGAGGGCAGGAAGCCCGGGGCAGAGGTAGCTGGCTGAGAGAAAAACAGCTGGGCCGTTTCTTGCAGACCCTAGGTTCTTGTGCCTCTTTCTCTCGTTGATCCCACATTGGGGAGTAATTCACCTCGGGAGGACTCAGCTTGGCCCCAGCGAAGAAGTGTGAGTGCTGTGGAGTAGGTGAGGCTTTGCCGCCGTCGGGCCCCACTTCTGCCCCCTGCTGGCTGACACCCGCAGCGCCCTCCCTCGCTCCCTGCATTCGGAACCACCCTGTGTCTTTCCTGCTCCTCCCAAGGGGGTGACCCCTGGGCCTCCCCAGCAAGCTGCCACCCACAGATTGCTGGCCGCCCCTGATGCAGGGCTCTGAGGTCCATCCTGGGCTCGGGAGTGATATCCCTCTGGGAGGTTCTTCTGCCTGGCGCCTGCCAAGTGGAGTTTTCAGAACAGGAACCGCAAAAGGCGTTGCTTTCTCGTCGTTTTTTTGTTAAAGATTCCTGGTGCTGGGGGTCGGGGCCGGGGGAGGTATCGCTGGCTCCCTGACTCCTTTTCTGGCCTCCCTTCTCTCCCACGTGGTGACAATCTGCACTTCTGTCCATCCAGATCCCTTCTCTGTGCATTCTTTTGATAGGTCATTGAATTTAGCACGAAGGGAGTGAAAGAGAGCCTGCCCACAAAAGCCTAGCCGGTGGTTTGTTTCATTATGTTTCTGGAACAACCATCTTCCTGTCCATTCCACTTCCTCCTCCTACACCCCCACCCCCTGGCCATAGGCACAGGATGGACAGCGTCCCTTTGATCGGTGCCCTCTAGATTCTGCCTTCATTGGGCTTTCTGTGGCTTTGGGGGTGAGGGGGCTGGGTGCAGGAGGTGGGAACCTTGAGGGGAGCGGCCTTGGAAATCTAGGCTGGCATTTCATGTGAAACAGGGCAGGATAATGACATGAGATGGGACCCCAAGTTCCCCAGCAGGGAGGAAACAAAAGCAGGGGTGCCCTGGGCTCTTTGTGAAAAGGTTGCAAGGGTTTGCAGCCCTGTCCTGTTGTGTGAGGGTGTGATTGGCGGCACTGAGAGGGCATGTCTCAGAGCATCTCCGTTAAGTGCAGGGACGACAAATGACATTTTGCAGTAGCTTAAATTATCCGTGAGCTACAACTCTTTTCAAATGTTGAGTCACTATTTGCGCTTCTTTTTTATAGATTGTCTTTTCATGTCCATGTAACAAATTGTGGTAAAATATACATAACGTAATTTACCGTTTTAACCATTTTTAAGTGCTCAGTTAGGCGCATTGTTGTGCAACATTGCCACCTTCCACCTCCAGAACCTTTTCTTCTTCCCCAACGGAAACTCCTCATTCCTTCCTCCCACTCCCAGTCTCCAGCAACCGCCCTTCTACTTGCTTTCTCTTATGAATTTGACATCTCTAGGAATCTCGCAGAAGAGGAACAGTACAATATTTGTCCTGTGTGCCTGGCTTATTTCACTGAGCATAAGGTCTTCAAGGTTCATCCATGTTGTAACATACGTCAAAATGTCCTTCCTTCTTACATCTGAATACTATGTCATGTGTGTATACACCCCATTTTGCTTATTCATTCATCTGTCGATGGGCACTTGGGGTGCCTCCACCCTTTAGGGCCATTTTTTTCTTTTTTTCTTTTAGGCCTAAACAGTTTTCTTGTCCATTTGTGTGAACTCTTCCATGAGTTTAAGACAATTAACTCATGGTCCCAGGGGGAAATGGATGGTTTCATCCTCTTTCTCTTTTTTGAAATAGGCTTTTGTAATTTTCTTCCCTGTTTTTTAAAAGATTTTGTTTATTATTTTCAGAGAGATGGGCAAGGAGGGAGGAAGACAGGGAGAGAAGTATCACTGTATGGTTGCCTTTCATCTGCCTCTAGCTAAGGACCTGGCTGGAGACCTGGCTTGCAACCTGGTTATGTGCCCTGGCTGGGAATCGAACCAGTGACCTTTGGGTTCGCAGGCCAGCGCCATTCCACTGAGCCACACCAGTCATCATCCTCTTTTATTAGCATGAGAAGGCATCTTAGTGTTGCTCCCGAGTGTCCAGGGACTCAGACCATGCTAAAACTGTTTCTAGTTCCTGAAAAGTGAGGACATTTCAGGCTTCCCCATTCTAGACCCCTGGAGACCCACTGCAGATGAATAAACACACAGTTAACGCTAAAAAGCACGGAGTACCTAGCCTCACTTTGCCTGGTTTACACATTAGGTCCTCTAATCTTCATTACCAGCCTGGAAGATCTGGAGTAGGTGAAAGTCTCCTGTTTTGTCAGGAAGAAGAAGAAGTCAGGCAGCTTGACTAGGGTCCATGCCCAGCAGGTGACAGAGCAGGGACTTGGACCTCGTTGTGCTGGACCCGTAATTACACCTGGAGGCCCACCTGGTTAATTGTCCATCGCCCTCTGGGGCATTGGCAGCCAAAGAGGCTGGTGGGAGTCCCAGCCAGCACCCCGTCAGCTATCCCAGATGTCAGGATGAACTGGAGCCAGGTGACATCATCCCCACCACAGCTCTGCTCCCCAGCTGGGGTTTGAGGAATGTGGCCACTCACTCTCAGCAGGGCCTGAGGTAACCAGGCAGCTGTTTTCAAAAGCCCTTGGGCGCCACTGAGCTGCTATTCTTAGGACCATCTGCCGCCTGGCTCCCACCCCACCATCCAGCTCTTGTGGGGCTCCGAGGGGCTTCCTGGAGTAGAAATACTTTGGTGGCTGACCCCCACGGCTGACTGTGAACGCAGTCACTCTGGCCACCTCAGGGCTGTGGCCAAAAGATGCCCCTCTGTGTGGCATCTGTCAGGTGGACAGTGATTCTGTGGGACATTTCCCCACACTGACCAGCTTTCCTATTAAATAGGTACCAATGACAGTTTTCTGTGTGGAAACATGCTCACGACTTAAAAAACTGCCTCGTTCCTCCCCCGTCTCTCCCTCTCCGCCCCTCCCCCTCTTGTGCCTGCCCTAGAGCTGGGAACACAACAGGTGCTGAGATGTTTGTGTGCATCTCCATTCGCTCTTCCCTTCTCTGTGAAACTTCTGGCGCGTTCGGATGCAGAATTCCCAGTCTGGGTAGCTCAGTGGATGTTACTGCAAAAACGCAAGGACAAGCTGGACACCTCCTGGCGTTTGTTAGGGCAGAAACACGAAGATACACTTCATTTTTTGACTCTGCGCCTGTACGTGTGTGGGGGGCATGTGAGCAAATGTTCCAGTTGGAACATGTGCTCCCCGAAATGACTCTCCCAGGCAAGAATGTGATTTGAGTTGCTAGGTTGTCATCGAAATGTGGTTCACAGAGCAGCTGTGTGTGCACACACGCTCTTCCATTCACACACACGCATACACACCCCGCGCTTTGGCTGCGAAGTCGGGCGAGCGCTGAAGTGTGACTAGCTTTCTTTCTGTTGAAGGGGCAGTTGTGCAGTAGGACGTCTCAAAGCCTTTCAGAAGGAAGGAAAGCGCTAAGAGGAAAAGAATGTCAGGTAGCATTTTCAGTAAATGCAGCCCAGGGCGCGGAAGTACGAGCAACCCCTTCCACTCCCCCTCCTCCCTGCACCCCCCTCGGGCCCAGGGCCAGCGTGCCCCCCAGCCTCGCTGTGGGCCTGATCCTCTGGAACCAGGGAGAGGCCGCCCAGCACTGTCTCTATGTCAGCTCAGGAGCTTCACTGTCTACCAGCTAAGCCTCAGATCCCCAGGGCCTCCCTTTCCCTGTTTTCTTCCTGGATGGACCTAAGCTGTCCTGAGGTCCCTGCTGTCCTCCCTAAGGGCTTACACCTAAAGGAGCCACCTCTGTTCCTCCTGATAACACATTGCTGGGGCCACAGGCCCAGTGGGCTAAGTGTCTCTGTCCCTAAAATCTCTACTCCACCAGAGAGGCCGAGGTTGAGAGACAGAGGACCATATGGGGGAAGAAAGCAAACACTGCTTCTCGCTTCCCAGCAGTGACTGGATTGGACGCCGTAGCCTGTTCTCCATCACGGCCTCGTTGCCAGCCTTGCTCAGAGCTGAGCGTGACTTAGCTCCAAATTCCTGAAAAGAGGCACCTAGGTTCCCCTCTCTAGTCCTTGCCTCTGCCATTGCTCCTTTCTCGTCCCTGCAGGGCTTAGCACTCTTCCCTGCAGGGTTTGTAGACACTCGGTGAGTGTTGACCAAGAGGCAGACTAGGAAATGAAGAGGTGACAGGCCAGCCATGAGGGGGGAAGGGATGAGGTGATGGCTCATGAGTCATAGGAGCTGCACTTACCTGGGAAGAGTCAAGGCAAGAGGGGAATCTGTCCTGATCCCCAGACCCGGGGAAGGGAGGGGTGGGCATTGCAGGGGTGGTGTTAAGCAGAAATGGCGGGCATGGTACCATGTTGCACTCCTTCAGGTTGCCCTTCATTCTGCATTCAGTGGTGCCCCGGAGTGGGGTACATCTAGTAGGTCACACCAACCAGGCAGCGGAAGGTATAGCCATGCAGTATAAATGTGAGGATTGATGGGCCAGGCTCAGTGGGGGACACTGTAGGACATGGTCCTTGGTCTCAATAAATGGCTGAGGCTCCCCGGGGGAGGCTGGCTGTGTTCATGCTCACAACACGCAGAGCCACAGGGAGCCACCGTGACCCAGGGTGGAAGGTGTGTAGAGGGAATGCGGAGAGGGAGGACTTCAGCCATGGCCCCATTGGTGTCGGAGAGCCTTGTCCAGGAGGTGCCACTTGAACAGGTGACCATTCCAGGGTGGTCACCTGCTCCTGGGAGCAGCGTTCTGGGGGGTCTCAGCCCTACGTCTACCCCCAAGCATGGGGCCCCAGGGCATTGCCTTGATACAGATGACCTCCCTCTACTCCTCTGCAGCCTTCAATCCCCCAGGTTCCAAACTACAGGCTGTCGATGACGATCCCAGACTGGCTGCAGGCAATTCAGAACTACATGAAGACGCTACAGTATCCTTCCAACCAGGGTGCGAGCAGACCCAGTCAGGGGACGGGCGTGGTGATCGCAAGCCTGGTGGCATGCCTGTCCCCAGCTGGTCAGCAAATGCTTTCTAAGGTTGGTGAGGCTGGGCATGGAGGGATGCCCCTATGTGAGAGTCGAGAAGGTGTGATAACAGGATGTGATTGCAATGATGAGATCCCTCCTCCCTTTGAAGCAGGAGGTGGACCAGGATGGCAAGAAGGCCCTGAGGTGGTGGTGGGCCACCCCAGCCCCTCTGCCTTCCAGCTCCTCCTCTTTTCCCCTCTCCTCTGTCATCTTTCCCTTCTCCTCTCCTCCTCGCCAGTCTTTTTTTTCCTCCCTCTTTCCTCCTATTTCTTTTCTTTCCTCTCTTGCTTTTTGCCTTTATCCTGGGTGCTAATAATCTACCGGAGGCTCACCTGGACTACCTTTGGCTCCCCAGGGGTCCAGACTGGTGGCCTTGCTCCATTCTGCATGAATGAATGGGGCTCTGGGAAGAAGGTCCTCTCCCCTCACTTGAGCATGAAAAGAGCTGAGGACTCTCAGCCCTTCTCAGAGGGGTGCAGTGGCTTTGGGTGCTCAGCTCAGTGCAAGCTGTCTTCACCACAGGAGGGGCACCCGTCTGATTTCACACACCCACCCCACTTGGGTCATAAGTTCATGCTTCGTTGGCAACTTCCCAATATGCATTTTTTCAGTGGGATTTTATTTGTGGCAGGATAGGGAAATTCACAAAGCATTGTTTCCTTCAGCTCAGAGAAATCAAGATCTGGTCTCAAAGAGTGTGTGACATCAGGGAATCTGGTCTCCTTCAGAAATAACTTGATGCAGGCTCTCCAGTCCCTGAGACCTTCTGGGCTCAACCAGCTAAATCCCAGGTGTGGATAATGTCATCTTGTCACATTTGGTAATCAATGCCAAGTGTCGTCAATTTGAGCATGAAATAAAAGTGATGTTTCCATAGTAAGTTCTGCTGCAGTCTCTGCTATTGAGAAATGCCATGGCCATCCATCTTCTTTTCAATATATTACTCTCCCATTCCATCCATTCACTTATCCATCTACCTATTCACCTTCTCTTCTGTCTACTCAGCCAGCCATCCAGCTTTCCAGATGTCCATCCACCCTTCCTTCATCAGGTACATTCATCCTTTCTTCCTTCTATCCATCCATCCACCCATCCACCCATTCATTCATCCATCCATTCATTAATCCATCATCCATCCATCTACCTTTCCACTCATCCATTTCCATAGTCCTCATTCCTCCATCCATCTGTCCACCCTTCCATTCCCTTATTCCTCATTTAATAATATATGCTAACTGAAATATCTTGGGCTTGTGCCAGGCTTTACAGTTGACATAAAGATGATAAATAAATGGTTTCAACTCTCAAAGAGCTTGTAGTCTAGTAGGTGAATTAAGACATGCATTCAACTAACCAGAATTTGGGAGCAGATTGAAACTAGCTATTCTAAAGGTCCAAGGTGCTTTGGGGCCCAAGTTCGAACTCAGATTTTCCAGGCAGGACAGTGAGGAATTAGAGGATGTTGACCACCTTCTGGCTACCAGACACCTGACAAGCCTTCGCTTCCTCATCCCATGGAGAAATCAATGCATAGCTTCCTCTGCTGGGTTTCTGGGACCTTTGGAGTTTTCAGTCACTTTCCCTTTACATGCTTCACACAGATACAATCATACAGGGACCCAGTTCTTTGAAATTAGGAAAATGAGACCACTGAGTGGGTAAGTGGTGCATGATCTGTGGGCCAGGTGACCTCTTTCCTACTGGAGAGCTGCTAACTCTCTCTCCCACCCCCTGTCCCTGGACCCTTGTGTGCAATATTCTGGTCTGTAAGGGGTGGAGATGGGGGGTGCCCCAGAGCCATGGTGGAGGTGGGGCTGGGCTCTGGACCAGTCCAACAGCTAAGCTCACAGGGGTGGAGACTGACTTGTTCAGGGCGTGGGGAGGCCTATGAGATTGTTTCATGTCGCCTCCTTCACTTGCCCCACATACTGCCCCTTGTCCTGGGGGCATGCTGTGGAGGATGGGCAGTCACGTCCAGGAACTAGCTCTTGGAGAGAGGAGTGAAGAATTTAGGATTTTCTTTCTGCCAAGTGCGGATGTGCCCTGACACCCTCCCACAAAGCAAGGTCTCCCCTTTACCTGTGTTTCCCTGCATGGTGCCTAGTGTGGAGAAAGGCATGCTGGTGGATTGGCAGGCAGACCAACCGCATCATTAAATGAATCCTGAGATCCTTTTCTGTGCTCTATTTTCCAGGTTAATGGAAACAGCAAAAGAAATGACTCGAGAGTCCTTGCCTATTAAATGCCTGGAAGCTGTCATCCTGGGCATGTATCCTTTAAGTTATAGTTGCTGAATTTTACTCCCAAGGTGGTGGCTGCACTATGAGGCTGACTGTGCCTTTAGCATCCTCGTTCCACAAAGATGATGGCCGTTGGCTCCTTGAAGGAAAATATCAAGCTTCTGTGATGTTTCTCTTTAACTTCCACCTTCTAGAATTGAACTAAATCAGAGCTTGGCTCTGTGGGTCATTATCAGCCTTATCAGCGTAACCTGTTCGCTAGGGCTTGCATCAGGGTCTCTCATCAGCCTCACTAGTAGGAGAATTTTAGCTTGGAGGGATGAGAGGAAGAGTATGTATCGTTGGGGCTTTTAAATTATTATTATTGATTTTTGAGAGAGAGAGATTTGTTTCACTTATTTATGCTATCATTGGTTGATTCTTTTTAAAAAAAATTAATTTATTATTGTTGTATTGCATTGTTCCTTTTCATTGGTTGGGTCTTCTCTGTCCCCTGACTGGGGATTGAACCCACAACCTTGGCGTATGGAAATGATGCTCTAACCAACTGAGCTACCTGGCCAGGGCGTATCATTGTTTTTTTCGCATTCATCTGGCATTGCAATAGGAGAGGCACTCAAGAGGAACTGGGATCCTTCAAGCCCGTCCTCAGGGAAGATGCTGTGAGTGGATCATGGAGGAGACCGTGTAATGATGTACAGAACGCAGAGCTGAAACAAAGGTCTGGTCTCTCCCACATGACCTGTCCCACTTTCCACCAGACTCCTGGCTAAAGGCGGCCCAGGACACTGATTGCACTGACGTATTAGTGGCAATGGTGGCAGAACATGATCTGATAGAAGAGCAAAGGAACTTCCCGGTCCTTTGGGGTGATGGCTGGGAGGGGCAGTGACTATAAGGGAACATGGTAAGACTTGGGAGGTGGTCGCAGATAAGACCAGTTGGGTCCTTGGGTGCTGTGCTGAGAAACATGACCTTTTTCAGAAAGGCTAAGAGCTGCCCAGGTGAAAGCTCTGGAGTGGAGGTGTGACAGGGTCAGGCGTATGATCCAGAGAGGTAATTCTCAGAGCAGATGGAAGGGCAGACCGGAGAAGGCTGGGGTTGGAACTGCAAAGCCAGGTAGGAGCTGTTATATGCGGGGGATGGTGATAATACTGTCACAGTCCCAGGGAAGGACTTAAAAAGGAGGATTGGATTTATGGGAGATGAGTTCTGATTTGCACATGTTGAATTTGAGGTACTTGTGGGGTGCTGGGCGGGATAGTTGGAGTCCGGAGCTCAGGGCTCTGCCGAAGTACAAATTAGGGAGCTGTGTGTTTAGGGCGTGACAGATGCTGTTCATGGAATGAGAAGAGAAAAAGTTCAAGGATAAAATCTCACTGTGTCTTGGTCTGGTTGACACGAAGAGCTCATAACTGATGCTAAGAAGGACAGCTTGAGAGGTAGAGGAAAACCAGGAGAGGAGACACAGAAATTCGTGGAAGGATGCAGGGCTCAGAATTAGACTGGGTACAGTGCGATGAGTCTAGTCTGCTTTCTGGTCCCCTGGACATACTTAGGGAAAGGGGCATTTCTACCCCTCCTGAGTCAGCAGAGCCATGGCTCAACTGATCTGAAATAAGGAAAGTCGGACAGGTTCCCTGGGCCGGACATTTCACACATGGAAACTTGAGGCTTCCGGAAGACCCTCCTCAAACCCGCCCCCCCTACACCCCCATCAGACCTCCTTCCTGTCCCTCACTGGGATGAAGTGTGTGCCTGGGGAGCCCAGCAGGCAGGCAGGACCAGGATGGGTGGGGCAGCACATGACTGGAGTGCACCGGTTCTTTTGGTGGCAGGCTTCCTTTGGTGGCAGCTGCTGGGCAGAGCCTCCTGCAAGTTCAATGGGACCGAACAATTGCAGGAGATTTGCTGGTGGGGATCAGAGGGGCGAGATTGCAAGTGCAGGCCCTTCGCTGGGTGGACCAGTCACTCCAGACGGCTGCTGATGGAGGTCTAAGTGCACCCAGACAGAGGCCACTTGCTTTACAAGTCAGGTGCACAGCATTCTTGTCCCTCTGCCAACTGAGAAATTCAAGCTTCGCTTTAAGTTACAGGAATTGCCTAAAAACTTTTGGGATGGTGGGGACAGACCTGTGACCAGCTTCTGGGCCTGCTCTTGGTTTTCCTTTGTTCTTCCCTGTGTGACATCTCAGAGAAGTGTGGGGAGGGCGCAGAAGTTTGGCTCACGCTGCCGCTGAACTCAGGGAAATTTGACTCTTAAGCGCAGACAGGAAACACAGACCCGTAGTCTAAAAGTTACAGCATCTTTGTCTTTGCTCTTTGCGCTGGGTCAGCGTCCCTGCGGTCTGCCCACAGTGAAGGTCACGACTTGAGTCATCTGTCTGTGCCCCCACGGCCACCCCCCTGGCCCACAGGTCTTGGGAAACAAGTGGTGCCTTGACAACCTTGGCTGCCTCTTGGAAGCCCGTGTCCTCCCTTGTTTTCTCTTGTTTCGTTAGCCCGGAACCCAGGACTCATTCACAAAGAGCCCCTTTTCCACCTTGTTTGAATGCACGTGCCTGCTGGGGTGATAAGCCTTCAGTTCCAAATGAGTTTTTGAATAATGGCAGCTCTTTCAGGGCCCTTGCTGACCCTGGTGGGGCTTAATTGTGGTCCCAACGTACTCTGGTTTATTAAGTAACAGGGTCGTTATGAGAGGCACGGCAGGCATATCCCCGTAGGCTGTTCGGCCCAGAGCTACTCGCTCAGTGAGCGTTGTGATGCTGAGGTGACGGAGGACTGCCCTTATGCCAGCCCCGGAGAACTCGCCCCAGAAAGCAGAAAGGATTGCTGTGAGAGGGCTCAGAAGGCTGTGATTTCACTCCTGGCTGCCGGTTAATCTCCCCGGATAAAGTGAAGGGAAAGCAGGAGACATTATTTTTATAGAGAGGAGCCCTCTGTGATTAAATTGAGGGCAGAGGATGAGGCTGACCTCAGGGTGGTGGGCTGAGTTCCATCAGCCTCTTTCTTTTAAGGGTACCTGGGTTAGTGTCATGGGACCCCCCTGACCCCCGCCACACACACACACACACACACACAATGAATGCAGTCCTTTTTAAATGTAAGGAAACATAGCCTTGGGATCTAGGTTCCTTTTTTCAGCAAGCATTCAGTGTCCCTGGCACGCTACGCCAGGGAGGGGTATGAGGATGCACACACAACACGACTCCTTCCCTCACAGCATACAAACAAACAACAAACAATTAGAATGCTGCACGAATGAAGGATGCGTTCTTGGCGGTGGGGTGGGGGAACACCTAACCCTGGCTGAGATAGGTCAGGGAAACTATCGCACCCAGGACGGGGGGGCTCTCCCCAGGGGTGCAGCCTGTGTGACCCCAAAGCATCCTTGTCACTCATGTTACGTAGGAGATGCCAAAGATCTCTGCCAGGATTGAGTCCCTCATTCTGGAAGGCTGATGCATGGGTGAAGCCCTAAAATAACTTAGACTATAATAGTGGCATAATGTGGAGTGTGTTTGGTGGAGTGTTTTTGAGTTTCATAGATTACTCTGGCCTCATAGTTTAGTAACGCAGAAGTCATTTTAAATTTTCGGTTATATTTGACTTTGTATTATGGGGGAATACATGAGCCGAGGACAGTGGGCACAGGTCTGTGCTTCATTATGGTCTCAGTGTAGCCTACAGAGTTGTCACGGGTCTGCTGTAGGTTGGGTGCTAGTGCAGGGCATGGGGAAGATTAGACCAACTGCAGGTAACAAGAGCAGGGACAGAATCACAGCGGGATTTGCTAGGGGGTTTGGTGCAAGTCCTGGGGGACACTGCATACTTATGCAGAAGAGCGGCATGTACCAAATTTTGGCTTAGATAGAACATTCTGGCTATGAGTAGAAAGTACGTTGGAGTAAGGACAAGAAACGGTGAAGACAAGTTGTGGAAAGTAGAGAACCGTCCCGCTTCCTTACTGGGTACCAGCCATCATGTTAAGCACCTGGGTTATTATTACCCTGAGGAACACTCTGGAATCACCAAAGCTTTTTGGTCAAGGAGTGACTTTATGAGATTCCAATGTCCCTCTCCATACAAGCTGGGTCCTTGGGACACCATGGCCTCACCAGGGCTGTCCAGGGACTTTGAGATGGACTTGGGGGTGTGGGGCCTTTTGTCCACTGATCTGGAACGTGGAGTCAGTAGGGCAGTTACTTGAAGCTGTACCCTATAGGGTTACTGGGCCCAAGCTGAGGGAACAGTAAGAGGCTGGGTCACTCCATCCAATGGCCCAGTCTGTGGAGAGGCGAGCTGTGAGACCCAGTGGGCCCAGGACAGAGGAGAGCCCGGGGTTGAGGTGCTGCAGGCACCTTTGTATGGTGCTCATGGCTGCTCTCACAGCTGTGACGGGGCCATCGAGAGGAGCAGACGGGGTGACACAGGTGACCCATTCCACCACCTTTCTGTCCCTTGCCATTTAGTTAATCTGTCTCTTGCTCATGTCCACTGCTTCACCGTCATTCTGGCTGTCATTTCTCCCCTGAACATTGCAGAAACCTTCAATTCCCACCTGCCCCACGTACGCCAGCCAGAGTTAACTAAGCCTGAGGATGTCATTCTGATTGCATTAAAAAACGCTTTATTTTTTTAAAAAAGATTTTATTTATATTTTTAGTGAGAGGATAAGGAAGGGGAGGAGAAAGAAAGAGAGAGAAACATCAATCAGTTGCCCTTCGAACTTGCAACCCAGGCATATGCCCTCTGCAGGATGATGCCCGACCCACTGAGCCACACCGGTCTGGGCTGCGTGAAAAACCTTTAAAAGCTTTTCATCCCCTGTAGAGAACCGAGGGAGGAAAAAGTACCTTGTTATTGTTTTGTTGTGTACTTATTTAATACTAACGAAGATGGCAGTTTTTTCCCCTCTTTATCCCATATTAATTTGGTTTTGGTGTCCCATACAGTAGCTACTCAAAAATATCGATGCAATTCTTTAAAAGAGGATTAACCTGGAAAGGTGAGGTGTGGGACATGCTCAGAGGCAGCAGGATGGACCCTATGACTCCCATGGGCCACTTTCCCTGCCTGAGAATCCAAGCCCTGTGACTTTGCAAGGCCTCTTTTCTCTTCCTTGACTCAGATGCTCTAAGCTACTTAACCAATGGCCAGCCTTCCATCGAGCGATTCCCCATCAGCTTTAAAACCTACTTCTCAGGAAACTACTTTCACCACGTCGTGCTGGGGATTTATTGCAATGGCCACTATGGCTCACTGGGCATGAGCCGGAGGGCTGAGCTGATGGACAAGCCGCTGACCTTTCGGACGCTGAGTGACCTTATCTTTGACTTTGAAGACTCCTACAAGAAATACCTGCACACCGTCAAGAAGGTCAAGATTGGGCTGTACGTCCCCCATGAACCTCATAGCTTCCAACCCATTGAGTGGAAGCAGCTGGTCCTCAATGTCTCCAAGATGTTGAGGGCGGACATAAGGAAGGAGCTGGAGAAATATGCCAGGGATATGAGAATGAAGGTAGGTGCTGGGAAGGCCGACGAGCGACAGAAGAGAGCTGCCTTTCTTGGTCCCATGCCCCATGTTTCTGGGATGCACAAAAGTTTCTTGAGGTTATCGTGCTTGGTAGCCACCCTATGAAAACAGAAAAGATAAGTCATTCAGTGTTTGGCGTGGACAATTAAAAGTCTCTTTGCGAGTACTGCTTCAAAAGCCAGAACCAAAGTCAACTTGGATGTAACAGTGAAAGCAGTGTCTTGGCCTGCAGTCCCTGCGCTGAGCTCAACCTAAAATGTTAGTCATTTTATACTGAGGCTTTAGTGTTCTTCTCTTCTGTTCTGTCTTTAGAATAGAGTGGCCAATTATCCCAGTTTCCCTGAAAGCGAAGGGTTTCCCAGGATAGGAGAGTATATATCTGGTTTGCTTGCTAAGGAGCAAAGTCCCTTATCAAAAATTTCTGCCCGGGTGCCACAGTAGCAAAGGGCATGCGCTCTGCTGGCTTTATGTTAACTAGACTCATCAGCCCTTCTTCCTTCGGCCATGTCACTTGCAATGTGACACGGTGCCTGCTTGTCCTTGTCCCTCCAGGGCTTGTGGAGTCACTGAGAGAAAGCCTCTGCGGACCCTGTGGACCACAGGGGGAGAGGGATTACCCAAATCAGGCTTGGTTATGGGTAGCACATGTCAGCTCCACTCAGCAGGACCTGGAATGGAGATTCTTGACAAATTGAAACCACTCTGTGCATGTGTGTGTGTGTGTGTGTGTGTGTGGTCAGAGGAGGAACAAGCTGATTTCTGTGTGTATGTGTGTGTGTGTGTGTGTATGTGTGTGGTCAGAGGAGGAACAAGCTGATTTCTGTGTGTGTGTGTGTGGTCAGAGGAGGAACAAGCTGATTTCTGTGTGTGTGTGTGTGTGTGGTCAGAGGAGGAACAAGCTGATTTCTGGGGCAAAGGAGATGGGGCTTTGCCTTCGTCAGAGGGAAACGTGCGGAGCCATTAAGCACGGCCCTGGGAGGCCGAGCACTGGGCTCAGCTCCTCTCCGTGACGTTGTGAGTGGGGCACAGTGGAACCGCACCACCCCCTGGGAAGCGGCACCTTTGCTTCTGGCCAGTGCACAGGACTCCTGGACGTCCCCCAGCGCAGGGCCTTGTCGACCGTGGGGTCCTGAGTGGGCTGTGCTGTAGGAAGACTCAGGAATGGGGGCCGTTAGAAACCCGTGTGGTAATTCCTCATATCTCCTTCAGATCCTGAAACCGGCAAGTGCCCACTCTCCAACCCAAGTAAGAAGCCGGGGAAAATCCTTGTCCCCCCGAAGGGGACAGGCAAGTCCCCCGAGACGGCTCGGCAGACGAGACAAGTCGTGAGTAGTATTTCTTCAGAGCCCAACATGCACATTAGCGGGGTTATCCTGGCCCTGGGGACAAACTTGTGTCCTGGGCTTGGCATTTGAGCCCCACAGTGGTCTCCAAGAGGACTGCCCTCATTCAGGAAAAGGATCCACCATGCACATCTCCCCTGTTCTCTTACCCCAGGACAGTCAACTGCAGACCTGGTGGGAGAGTTAAGCCCGAGACTGTGTGAGATAGAGAATAGTCCCAAATCCTGGCAGCATGGCAGGGATACTGGAGTTAGAATTAGGATCCTGGGTCTAGAGCCAACTCAGCTACTGAGGAGCTGTGGGACCAGAAGCATGTCATGTCATGAAACCTTTCCGGGCTTCAGTTCTCTCCCCTGCTCTAAGAGGGGACTGTTGGAATTGATGGACTTTCCTAAAACCCTGTAGCGCTGTGACCCAGTAGAAAGTGTGGTCACCTTCCATGGGTGGTGGCCTCTGAAATACCTTCAGGCCCATCCTCTTCCTTGGCTGACTCTGTTCTCCCTTGTGTTAGCCCTGAGGCTTCTTCTTAGGTCAAAATGATCCACTTCAGAATGACAGGTGGGAGATGTTGAGGATGCCTAGACTAATCAGTGATAAGCCACTGGCTGGTATCCGAGCCATAATTACACTGGGAAGAAATAGTGCTTTTGCTAATAAGAGTGGCATGCTGTGTCACGCGAGGTTCTCACTGTGCTGGGACCCTGTGACATCCATCGGGCATGGAAGGCACAACCTTGCTCTGCTACACATTAGCCTGTGGCCCGGGCAGAACCTTCTGGCGCCTTCGGTCCCTCACCCGACTAAGGGATAAAAATGCTTCCCCTGCCTCTCTCACTAGACGGTGTCATGGGAATGACTTGTTAACGATGAACTGCTTTTATACAAGCATGTTATTATTGTTAGGTCCATGCAGTAGAGTAAGCAGGCCGGGTTTTACAATTTTCATTCTCCAGTGAAGAACCCAGAGCACAAAACAAGTTTGTTATTTGAACTAAGTCATGTAGCCACTCCGTGATGGGAGGAGGGATGGTGCTCAGCTCTCCTGACTCTGGGAAGGGTGGGGGGCCAGTGTTGGTTCTGTCTTTGGAAGAATAGGACAAGTTGAAGTCTTGTCAGTGCCAAGGGAGGTTCCCTGTTTGTCTCCATTCCGCTTCCCACTACCAATCCCAAAGGTTCAGCGTCTACAGCCAGGAAGGTCTTGGCTAAAATGATGGGGGTCTAGGATTTGACAGGGGAGAAATGACCAAGTGGGAGAGTTGGGTGATCCTGTAGCCAGAGAAGCTGGAGATCAGGATGGTTTCAGCACAGGTGTGTCCTTTTAGGGAGCAGGATGGCTTTAAACCTTTCTCCCTTAGCCTCTGACCATCACCTGCCCCTGTGGCTGACCATCATCCTTGACCCTAACCCTAGCTCGCCTTTCTGATTCAGACATCCACGCATTGCTTTCACCTACCAAAGTAGCAGCTGTCTCAGGGGACTATGAAGATGACTCTACAGTCATTTACTGTAGAGCGAGTGACCCAGAAATAGATGGGGTTGCTCGTGAAGCAGGGAAGGGGGCCTGCAAATTTGATTCATCATCCTTTCTGCCTGAAGAGGGCTTGAGTCCTTCCCATAGGAGCCCCTAATCTTCAGTCCACAAAGCCTGCTCTTTCCTCTAGGGGTCCAGAACTTTCTCCCTGATGGCTTTAGGTACAGAATGGATGGCAGCTCTTGCCTTGAAGATGATTCCTGTTGGATCCATTTTACAGGGACCCACAAGGACTTTGCAGAGCGCAGCATGTTAAGTTTTTAAATAGAAAAAATGACCTTGGTTGACCAGAGATGGTAAAGCCAATAAGATCTTAGAAGCTGGTTGTGCAGATCAAAGTCAGGATGATAAGCTAGATGGTGGTGGTGTGGTTTGAGAAAAATGACGGAAGAAGGTGCTTCTGAGTTTGGACTGTGGAATTTGAGGTGCTTCTTAGGCCTCCAGGCGGAGTGCCCCAGAAGCTGCCGGAAATGCAGGTCTGGACTTTGAAGAAGCTGGGGGATAGAGATAATGATGTGAGAAGCATCTACTTAGAAGTGATGGTTGAAACGATAGCTGGATAAGTTTTGGAGGAAAGAAAGAAGTGAAGTCAAGGCCCCGAATAGGCCAGAGGAAGAATAAGCCAAACGGGAGATTGGAAAGGAATCGGCACAGAGGGAGATTGGAGCAGGGGTGTGAAGGGTATGCAGGTGCCTACAGAGGGCAGCTGGTAAGACGGTAGGAGCAAAGGAAGCAGGGAAATGAGGGAGGGCTTGAGGTAGGTGAAGAGATGGAAGTGGGTGAACTGTCCTGTGAATGGCTTTATTCTGCCTGTGCAGGGGGCTGAGTCATTGGTGGGAGTGTGGAAGAGAGGGCAGATAATCAGGACCCGAGGGGCTGCGTGCAGCCTGAGGGCCCTGCGGAGGGTAGAGAGGATCCTACAGCCTTGTCCTCAAACTTGAGCAGACTCACTGTGGGGCTTGTTAAAACCTTGCCTGAGGCCACTCCCAGCCTTTCCCATCAGCAGATCTGGGTGAGAGCTGAAAATGTGCTGTCCTCACGCGTTCCCTGGCCACGCTGATGGGGCTTGTCCAGGGCCACAGCCGGAGACTCAAATGATCATTCGAAATGGGAGAACTGATGAGGGTTGGGGGCTGGCCTTAAAAAAATAACAGAATGTCAAGATGCAGGTCTGCTGAGAAGGGCAGATGAGCCCCGTCCTGCCCGGACTTCTAGATAACGAGGTTGCTTAGGTGACGCTAGAGGGTGTGACCCTGGCCTGGCCCGGTGGTTGGGCCCCACCAGCTCCTTCTTGGTGTGGGGACAGATGAGAACCCTAGTTCTCTTTGTTCCCCCAGGCCAAGCGCATACCCTGATCTCTGGCTCCTTTGTCCTGTGCCAAGGCGAGCCACCAGGCTCTGCCTGCAGAGGACATGCTGTTCCTCTGTCACAGCAGCAAGTGCAGAGCCACCTCCCAGTGTCACCTGCGCACCCTCTCCCCTCCTGCCCACCTGGACTGGGAGCGGGCCTGGGAACGGGGAGAAGGACCAGGGAGAGGACAGTAGTCCCTGCAGGGGTTGGAAAGGAAGACCCGCAGGAAGATGGGGGTTCATGTCCGTCACCCTCTTCCCTCCATTGCCTGGTCAGGTGAGGGGAAGGGAGCACAGAGGTGATGATGGTTCACGGCTCAGTGAAAACCAAGTTTTCCAAAATGGTGGAGAATGGCTGCCTCCAGCCCCCGACTCCCCCAGACCCGCTCCCCTCCCCCTTTCTCCTGGCAGACCCCGCGCTCCCTGGAGCCCTCCTTCGTAGGCTCCTTGCCGCTGGTCAGACGTTGGCGATCGTTTTTCACAACTAGAGCCAGTTGGCCTCGGAGGAGCTTGGCCGGCAAAGGAGCCCAGGTGGCTTGTGGGCTCCTGTGGACAGTTTTTCACGAGTTCGTCAGACTGTGGTTCTCCCTGATGGTGGGAACCTTCGCCATCTCTGTTCTCTTTTGCCCTAGAGGGCAACTATCTTGGCTCAAGTTTCAAAATGGGTTGAGGTGTGAGAAGGGGATGATAAGATTCTCCCCCCAGTCCTGACTCTGAGCCGCAGGGCTGGGACAGGATTACAGGGCCTGCCCTGGGGGAAGAGGGGAGCCAGGGGGGAGGTGAGAAGAAAGGGAAGGGCCAGACAGGTGGTGAGCACCAGCAGAAGCACCAGCCCCCCACCCTCACGTCCCTGCTTCCACCATGGCCCAGCCCTGGACCCCACACACTGGTTCCGAGAGGTGCGCCTGGGGAAACGCGGCTTCCACCCAGGGCCTTCAGCAAGGGGGCTGTCCTCCAGGTCACCCTGCTTTGGGCGAGAAACGAGAATGTGACCCATTTGGTTATGACCCAGTAATTCCAACCCTGGCAACCCTACTGCAGAATGGTCGGGACTTAGTATGGTTTGGTGACTTTGTCACTGAGTTATCACTGCAGCGTGACATAAGGCCACCAAGTCGGTTCTAAATGTGTTGGCCCAGGGGGCGGAAAACGCTGTCACAGGCAAGAGGCCCCTGAGCCGCGGGGCGTCAGCTCATCTGCATGGGGGTCATTTTAGTGGCTTCCCATCCCCCTCTCCCTCCCCCTGCCTCCCCCTGCAGCGGGCGCTACTTCCAGCCCTGCATTCCTCTCCATTTTTGCACTTGTCTGAATAATTCCTCTGGGAGGGAGGATCAGTGTCACTGCCTTGACAAAGGAGTCAGCTGGGTGGGAGGGCCCGTAGCAATGGCTTCACTAGCCACAGATCTCTAGGGGGAAACAGAGTCCCCCACTCTCCACCCTCGGTCCTGGTCCTGTCGCAGACTCTGCTCCCTGGGAGTGTTTAAAAGCACCTTCCAGGCAGAACAGGCGAGTTGTGTCCTGTGGTTCTTAAAGAGACAGGCAGAGTTGGAGATCCTTGTGCAAAAGGTCTTCTGTGGACTGGCTCAACCTAAACCTCCCTCCTCGCAGTGCTGGGTGGGCCTCAGCCCCCTCACAGCTCTTCCTTCACTGAGGGGTGTCTACAGCGGTTCTCAGCAGGGGTTCTCTGGTGGAGAAGCAGTAAAATGCAGTTGGGGGTGAAGAGGGTGCTCGCCACTAGGGCCCCGGATGCCAGGGATGGCAAATGTCCTACAGAGCTCAGACCATTCTCCCCAGTAAGTAACCGGTCCCCCTAAAAGGCAGCAGCACCCCTGATTGAGAACCCTGAGTGTTCTTTGGGGTCCTTCCCAACTCATAGTCCACAGGCTCTACATCTGCTGCCTGGGACCTTAACCTGGGAGAGCAGGGGTGAGGGGACCGTGGCTTCTGGGCTGGACTGCCTGTGTTAGTTTAGCGTGACAGCAGCTCATGCCAGGTGAAGTGAGGCTGCGGAACGTTCTTCTGAATTGGGGCACTGAGGGTGCAGGAGAGCCTCTGTCCTCTCTGCCCATCTGGCTTCTTCTCCTGTCCCTCCTCTGCTCTTCTTTGCTGTTCATAATTCTTTCTCTCTCTTTTTCCTTTTTTTTTTTTAAACATTTTTTAAAAAATATTTTATTTCATTATTTTTAGGAAGAGGGGAAGGGAGAGAGGGAGAGAGCTATCAATGTATGGTTGCGTTTCACCTGCCTCCAGGCACAGACCTGACTGGAGACCTGGTTTGCAAACTGGTTATGTGCCCTGGCTGGGGAATCGAACCTGCGACCTTTGGGTTTGCGGGCCGGCGCCTTATCCACTGTGCTACCAGCCAGGGCTTCTGTTTCCTTCCTCTTTGATTTGTCTTCCGCGTTACCTCGTTCTGCGGGAAAAGCCTCAGATTTCATCTTTCTATGGAGGGACAGGCCCCACATTCTTTCCTACTGTGTTTTTCTCCTCTGTGTCTCCTTCTCTGTTCACACAGAACACTTCATTTCTGACACTGGAACTCAGGAAACACATGTCTACTAGCTTATTCAAGGATAATGAAGAATTGGGGAGCAAAAAGGGGATGGATGTAATACAACAACAATTAAAAAAAAAAAAAAAAAGCCCTGGCTGGTAGCACAGTGGGTAAGGCGCCGGCCTGCGAACCCAAAGGTCGCAGGTTCGATTCCCCAGCCAGGGCACATAACAAGGTTGCAAACCAGGTCTCCAGTCAGGTCTGTGGCTGGAGGCAGGTGAAAAGCAACCATACATTGATGTCTTTCTCCCTCTCTGCCTCTCTCTCTTCCCCTCTTTCTAAAAATAATTAAATAAAATCTAAAAAAAAAAAAAAAAAAAAAGGATAATGAAGAATGTAGATGACCAACCAGGGGAAAGAGATACAGAGGGTGAGAGGTCCCAAGTGTAGAAGGGTCAAGTCCCCATGGAGTTGGGTGTGTCCCCCTCCCAATGGGGATGTTGTTCGCCAGCCTGGAAGCTCTCTGAATCCTATACTTTTGGGATTATTTTTTTTGGAGGTGTGAGCCCTGAGTGGAAAATGGGGATGAAGACCAGGTTGAATGTTTCTTACTAAAAATCACAATGTGACAATCTCTGTGGCGGGTCATGGCTCTAGCGGGCTTTGCTTACCCTACTGGTGACCCTCAGGGTCGCAGAGGTCAATGAGCCCCATTTTAAGGTAAGGTTTCCTTTCACTGCTGGGCCAGGACAAGAACCAGACAGTGGAATTCTTGCTCTGTCCTGTCACCAAGGATCAGGGAGATGTGTCCGGCCATCTGGTTGACTGAGGGCCAAGTCTGGTGCTGTGGAATGAAGTCATGGAGAATCAACTTATTTCCGTGGTCTGATCACATTGACAGTGTGTTGAATGGGGCCCAAGAAGTTATTCTCTTTAGATCTCGAGTGAGAAAATATCCCCAAGGGTGGGAAGGAGAAAATTTCTTTAGCATGGAAGGCAGAGGGAAACAAACAGGGAGAGAGAGAGACTGACCAGAAAGGCTATGGAGGGAAAAGTAAAATCTCCAAGATGATGTGGGATTTCTTTCCGGAAGGCCAGAGAAGGTAGTTACCAACTCAGAGAATTGCCCGGCTTAGCTCCCCGTGGGATTTCACGTGGTCCAGGGTCTCTGGGGATCCTTGGGGACATACAACATGGAGTGATGGCCTCATCAGGGGAGGCTGCCTTAGGCGGAGGAAGTGAGCACCCAAGGGTCTCCAGAGCTGACTGCTGGAGACTGTCAGGCAGAGCTGGGGTTCCTGGAGGGGCTCTCCACCACAGAAAGCAGAGCCTGGAAGCTGTGGAATCTCAAGAGCCATGGCTCCTGGTCTCTGGCCAGGCCCCCCTGGGGAGGGCTTGGAGCAAGGGCAAAGGGCTGGGGAGGCTCTTCAGAGCCAAATCTCTCTTGGCTGAGGCCTGTTGACAGAGCAGCCTCAGCTGTCTGCCCTGTCAGCTGCCAGCAGTGGTGCCTGCAGGCCTGGGGAGGCAGGAATGCGAGCAAGGAGCAGCGCTAGCCTTGAATGAGGGTGGCAGGTGTGAAGGAACCGGTCCCCCTTCCCGGTCCCTCCGGAGGAGGCCTACCCTAATGGTCACGGTCTGAAATCGAGGCCTGGCCTGACCGGATTCCTGCCAGGCTAGACAAGAGAGGAGGGCCTGGGGTCTCCAGTTAAGCTGGTAAATGCTGGGCCATCACCACCCTGACTTCATCTGCTCCACATCCTTAACAGACTAAGAGGTTAACAATCCAGAGGGGTGACAGGTACAGAAAAGTGAGGGAGGAGGTGCCCCAATGCGGCCCTCCACCTGAGGTGCAGAAGGGAGACTGAGCGGTGTAGGGGGAGCCCTAGAAGCCTTATTCCCGTGATTCCTTTTCCTAAACTTGGTCTCACACAGACACGCACCAACTTGTATGTTCAGCCCCAGGACGTACTGTCATCTCCCGTTGGGTCCCCACCATACTCCTGTCACTCTCTGGTCCCAAAGCTTCCTGTGGCTTCCCTGACACCAGCATCCCGTGTCTGGCTGGAGCTGTCCCTGGGCTCAGAAGCTGTCTCAGGGTGTGTGACAGACTCACACGCCACACGGAGGAGATGGTCCGCCCTGCGCCCGCTGTCAAGGTTTGGGCAGCCCTGGTGAATGCTGGACGTGTTTCCCACAGGAAACACGGGGCTCAGGGGAGACTTGGGACCAGGCCATCAAGCAGTCACCCCAGTTTTCTCTGGATATGTGACCACAGGGATGGCCCGTGCATGTGCCCCCTGTTTCTTTCCACAAAGTGAGCAAAGGACACTTCAAGTCCCCTTCCCCTCTCCCATGAAACAGGTGGCCTGAGACTCTTTCAAAAGGAAAGTCCTTTGATTTCTTTCCCTTGCTGGGGCTGGGGAGGGCCTTGGAGAACTATGTTATTCAATCTAAAATAAGACCTCTGGATCTGGTGAGAGGTTCTGGGCAAGGGCAGACCAGGCTGAATCATCATCCTGGTGCTTGTGTTTCTTAAAAATAAATCCCCTTGCAATATTCTAATTATAGCCGGGGGAGCCCTTGGAAGAGGCCTCTCCCCCACAATAGCTCACCCAGCCCCGGTTGTGAGAGCAGCTGGCAAGGACAGAGCCCTGCTTCTGGCTGGGTCCACAGGCAGGTGGCATGTGGGGGTGACCCACTGCTGTCCTTCGCCAGGCCAAGAAATGGCAGCAGTGTGGCTGGGAAAGAGAAGGGTTTCATCTTCCAGACAGTTCCCCGGAGGCTCATTTTAACGCATTTCCTGCCAATGTTGGCTCCTCCCCTCCCCCCAGGTTCTGGGTACCATGGGGAGGGAGGAGGGAGGCAGATACAGAGGAAAGACAACCTGGGGAGCCCCCAAACCACCTGCCACATGGAGCTTTCTGAGTAGGCTTTCAAAGTGGCTTTGAAAAGTAAAGATTCTGTACAGAAGAAAACGATGTTCTTTCCTATTTCTTTTTTTCTTTTTTAATATTTTATTTCATTATTTCTAGAAAGTGGGGAAGGGAGAGAGGCAGAGAGACATCAATGTATGGTTGCCTTTCACCTGACTCCAGCCACAGATCTGACTGGAGACCTGGCTTGCAACCTGGTTATGTGCCCTGGCTGGGGAATCGAACCTGCGACCTTTGGGTTCGCAGGCCGGCGCCTTATCCACTGTGCTACCAGCCAGGGTCCTATTTCTTATTTCGTAGAATGTCATGGTGACTTGAATTCCTGGTTCAGGACTTGGTTAAAATAAAAGTATCCCCTGATAAAGGGAACCTCGTCAGCCATTTGCACGTAGTAAGAACGGGCCCATTTATGGAGAGATTCAGGGTGCTCAGCCGTGGGGATCCGTAGATGAATTTACCTGATCCTGCTCTCAAGTTGGTCACAGTCTCCAAGGCAGGCACAAGGTTTATGAACCTTCAGGGTTCTCGAACAGAGGCACAAAAGGACATGCCATTGGAAGGTGGAAAGTTGTTCATGGGGGAAGGGGCGTTTGGGTTGGACCTTGACGAGAGGACAGGAGGGCACAAGAGGGGGCATCCCATAGCCCAGGTGCGGGGGCAGGGATGGCTGTGGGGTCCTTCTGGGGCGCTTGGGACATGCTGTGTGCGGGGTGCGAAGGGCCGGGCAGTTTGCATATGGTCAAGGCTCTAGATTCTGGGGACAAACTCTGGCACTGCCACTTGTTAACCACGTGGCTTTGCTTTGAGCAAATTCCCTAACTTTCAGAGCTTCCGTTTTCTCCTCTGTTAGGTGGGCAGCAGCAGTATCAATCGCGTAGGCTATGGTGAGAGTCATTAACCCGTAAAACCCTCCTAGAACAGTGCCCGGCTCATGGTAAAGCCTAACAAACGGAAGCAGGTGCTGTTGGTCACAGGATGGCGGTGGAGGAAGTAGGTCAGGACCCATTTCGTTCACACCTGAAAAACAGCAGGAAGCCGGTGTCTGACTCGCATTATTTTCATATACGAAGGGCAGCACATTGAAAGTTTCAGGAGAGGTGTGACTCAGTGTGAGGAAGGTAATAGGCACAGAAGGTCCAGCGGCAGGGGCCATGGAATGGGGCTTTTCTCATTAGGCACAAGGAATTGCTTAGTTTTCAGACCATGGGAAATCAGAAGAGCTGTCAGGGCTGTAGGTCCTACATAGGGTTCCGGGAAGAGACTGGCTGTTCGAGGCGAGTCTCTGGACTTCATGTAGGGTGTGGCAGCTTGTCCTCAGTGGATTTATAGAGAACTTGCTGGAAACATATTCTCCTTACTCCACGTCCTAACTGTCCTCAGGCCTCCTCAACACCCACTGTTCCTAGCACCGTGTCTGAATCACCATTGTATTAGTTAACGTAAGAAAATGGTGCCAGTTAGGGTTGACTTTAGCTGTGGGGAAGGTTAAGTTGAAGCTGCAGCTTAACCATGACTCACCATAACGTGACCGCAGCTCTACAGAGGTGGTGGTGGCTTCCTCCTGCTCTCTGCCTCTGTAGTGTGTGCCACCTGCAGGGCCCAGCCCCAGCTGCCACTTCCCCAAGAGAGACGAGAAAGGAGAGAAGATGCAAGGGCATGTGCCCATTGTGTTCTGAACAGATGCCCTGGTACCTGACGGCCACCCCACACTTCCACTTCAGTGTCATTGGCTGCCACCTAGTCCAAGGCTGTCCTCAGCTTCAGGGAGGCTATGAAATAGGGTTTGTATTCCAGGCAGTTCTGTGCCCAGCTAGAAATCAGGGATGCCTTTTCTAAGGAAGAAGGGAGAGTGGATGATGAGGGGCAATGAATAGGCTCTGTCAGACACAGAGCATTAAAAACAGGCCAGAAACCAACTTATGTTGGGGTAAGAAATACAGTAATAAGAGAAGGAATGTGGAAATCATATTTTAATTGCTCTAGAAAATGTCTCCCATTTAACCCTTGTCTAAAGGATTACCTATGAGCTCAGTGCAAAAAAGCGTCACCTTTGGAAGAGGGACCTTTCATTACTGAATTTTCTCAAAGTGGGCCGCATGGAGGAGGGGAAGACACATAAATGCTTAGGTGTAGCCGTGTCCTGGAAGGTACCTTGGGAAATCTATTTGGGGCAGTGGTGCTTTTGCACAGTGACATGTCTGTTCAGGTGTACCGTCAAAGGTTCACCCGAAGGACATACATTCGAGTCAGGAGTGGTGACCCTGTCTCGATAACTGAGTGTCAGATAACTGAGACACTCTCTCGAGAAGCTGGATTGCCTGAGATGGTTTGGAGCTGCTGGCTCCCCTCTGGGCACAACACTAGGATGCCAAGGTTTCAAGGAGAAATTGGCTCTGATTTTCAGTCCTCCTGTAGTACATGTGACTTTTTAGACGCTGGCCAGGTTCACAAGTTACAGCGTGAACAAATGCAGGCTCCAAGTTGAAGCAGCTCGTTCAGCAACCTGTACGTTTTTAGAAAGTCTGGATTGAAAGCCTGTTAAAACGTTCTTGAAGACCCATACAAGGTGCATTTAGGAACAAGCGGTAGAGTTGGAAGCTGAGGCTGGTGGGGATGGGGTGGGGTGTGCAGATATCACAGGGTTAGGAAAGCGGCTCCTGAAGAGACTAAATTTCTTCCTCCACCCCACCCCACTGCCCACCATCTGTCTTTCCCCCGTAGGCCCGCTCTGCCTGAGAAGAAGGGGGCCGATCTCAGCACGCTGAATGAAGTGGGCTACCAAATCCGGATTTAGGCAAGCCATACCAGCCAGCCAGAGGGCTTCTGTGGTGCTTCTCTCTGCACTTTACCCAGCATCTTCAGGGGGAGCTGCAACTATTTATTAAGAACTTGTGGGTTTTTTTTTTAAGGGTTCACTTGGAAATAATCTGAGTGGGTGGTAACAATGTAAAAAAACTTGATGAAGGGAAAACCATGAAAGAGCTGAAGTCACCTACCCCGCTGGGGTTGGACCGTCCCTCACTCCAGATGGAAAGGGTAATCCCATCACTGTAGTTCCATATTTTTCCATTTACCTACACTCTTTTACTTGCTTTCCATATTATCCCTCACCACGTACACGTTCCTCAAACCCTCCCTCTCACGTTCAGTGTAGTAAGGTAACTCAATCAGTATTAATGACTTCTGCAGCAATAACAGAGGCAAAGATGGGTGGGGTTTTTTTTAAGCTGTCAATATTACCTCAGCATCTTGACATCAGATATGCAAACTTAATGGTGTTTTGTTTTTTCTATTCTATTTGTATTGTTTCCCCAGTCTTTCCCATGGGGACCTCCGCAGAGTTTGGAAGTCTTTCCTGGTGTGTACACGTGATGAGATTTAAGGTATTATATGCAAGTGTTTTGCTAAAAAGCACTGAAATTCTTCTGGCAATACGGGAAATCATTTTCAGGAGTTACTTCTTTCTTAATCTTTCTGAAAGCATCCCTGACAGCAGTTTTTGTTCTTTTAACAACAAAACACGAAAGACACATTCAGAGATAGTCTGTTCTGTCACTCACGTTTAAACTTTGCTGACTCTCGCTAAAAGCAGAAGCGGTTGTGCAGTATTCGAAAAGTTTACCAGTATGTTGATTATCCTGATAATAACACAACTGAGAAAGGCAAAGAGGCCAGGAGGGAAATAGCAGGTCTTGAGAAACAGAGACTCTTTTCTGTTCACATTTCAGATGATTTTTAAACTGTGAATTGAGCCTTGACTCTGCAGGATTTATTGCTGTTAAAGAGACGTGTTCTGATGATGTCTTATATTAAGACCAAATGAGGTGTGATGTGATTGTTTTCCAGTACCTTGCTTTTCGGTATAACTTCACAATATCTCGGAGCTGGTATTGGAAAATGCAGTGAATTAGAGATTTCTCCAGTCTCCAGGTCCATGAAGCAGTGCGACTATCTGGCCCGCACAGGGTAGGCACAGTGGAACTTCTGGCTACAGGCCACACAGAGGAACTCAAACAGCATCCCAAGTCTGTCCGTTATCACTATCAATACCGCTTCTGTTTCATTGACTTTATCTTCGGAACATGGCAACTCATGAGACCAAAAGACATTATTTCAGTGAGGTCTGCTAGTCAATAAAAGTGTTACTTCAGTCTCACTACTCCCCCTCTGGCTTTTTCTTGGCCTGGAGGTGATTTTAGGAAGGGATGAAAAAGACAGGAATCTGCTCGTTCATATTCTTTACCTCTGAGGGTGAGTGACATGGACAGCAAACGAGCTTCATCCTTCAGCCATGAACACATGAACTCACGTTGCCCTAAAAATCAATGTTAGTATTGGAAAATATTTTCTTGGGGGAAAAAAAAAAGTCTAATGCCCTTCACACATACAGGAATAAGCAAGTATACATCTCAATTGGAATAAAATATAGCGTAAGTTAAAAATTCTGAAGTTAATCACTTCGAGAATAGTATTATCAGACAGCAGAGTTTCAAATGGGTTAACTTTGTGTATCTTCACAAGGCAAACCCGTATGCAGCCCATGGCCACGTGCATTTTAGTTGGTGAATCATTTCATTCTTTTTCTGAAAGCAGATACGTTGTATCTTCTGTTTATCAATCTGAAACTATTCTATCCAGTAAGATGATAAATAAAACACTGCAGTCCTTCTAAGGGCTTGGAATAGGATTTTTCAAGCATTATGGAAGTACTGTCTCAATTGAAATATAGAAAGTCTGTAATTGCACAGCCTCATTTCCCACCAAAAAAAAAAAAAGGGGGGGGGTCGGGGATGGGCGGAAGACTAGGAATACAAACTGTTTCTAATATAGTGATTTGATAAGCCTTAAAACAGCCAACTGGCTTGATAAAATTAAATTAATTTCTTCCACACAAACTTCTTAAGTCATTTTTCTAAAGCAAGAGTTAGTCACAGAAGCATGAAAACTCATGGAAAATCATTCTATTGTTAATGCTTATGGAATGTTAATTTCTAAAAGATGTGAGAAAGGAACCAAGCTTCTAGATTCTAGTGCAGTAATTTTATTAAGGCAAAACAAACAAAAACGTTATTTACCCATCCCCCCAAAAAACTGATTTTGAGACTGGCTACAATTCACAAGATCAAAAATGAAAAGTGATTTGAAATCTAGTTTTGAAAAAGTTATCAATGCAAGAGAAATTTTATGCTCAAGCCATTATGGCAATATATGCAAAGTTTAAATGAATGACAGAAATCTTGATTTTAGACTACATGTTGTGAGTACACTTTATTTCAGAAAGTGATATTTTCTATACACTCTGAAATCATGAGCATTTCACTTTTTCTAAGTCAATTATTTCATAAGGATTTTATTAATAGATATTGGTAAATAGAACTTTGGAAATCTTAATTCAGTATTCTTACTATACTCAAGGCTTTTGTAAGCAAGTTTTATGTACAACCTTGTACAGTTTTTTTGACATACAATTCAGAATCTTGTTTACTCTCTTGGACTTTGTTCTAGACAATACATTTTTTTTTTTTAATCTTTAAGAAAACTGTGATTGTTTTAGTGGGTATTTTTCTAAGTAAATGGAAACTTGTATAACAGTATTTTAGAGAATGCCAGATAGTGCATGTTTCAAATTAATGTTTTTCTCATCCACTTGTATGTTTATACAGCATGGAACTTTAATAAAACCATCCTGGAAACTTAAGGATTGTTTTTCTTTTAAAAATGTAAGATGGTTTTTTTTTTCTTGTCCACCTACTATATACTTGTCCTAGTAAACTAATTCAGTATTCTGTCACCTTTGTCTTCTTCCAGTTTTCAGGCTCTGTTAAACATCACTCTGTTTTGGCACATCTTAATTCACTTCTATTTACCATCAGCCTAAATAATAAAGACTAATAGGGTAATGGAATAATTTAGAAGAGGGAACAAGCCAACTTACACAGCTTAGTACCTCTACCAGAAAATCCATCAGGCACAGATGTACTAGTATAGTAATAATTTATTAGGTAATTTATAGGTACAAAGTGCAAATAACTTGACATGTTTCCCCCATCCTTAAAGTCTGGACTCTAATTTAGTTTTTTAGGAGAGCAAAGGGTTAAAGGCAGATAGTTGCTAAATTAGAAAACAAACAAACAAAAAAGGCAAGATTTCAAGAGAAATAGTCAATCCAAAATTTCATTTAAAACTTGGATAGTATAGCACTTGAGGCTGTGGGAGACTTGGTTTCAGCAATTAGCCAGATTTAATTGCTTTTGGCAAGTAATTACTAGGCTCCAACAGAATTACCAAATCTTCTGACCAAAAAAAAAATAAAGACAAATGGATATTTAATTTTAGTAGAGCTTCAAAAACTTGTGAAAAAGTTACACTGACTCTTTGACCTCCAGTCCACAAATTAATACTTCATTCTACAAAGTAGAAAGCAATTTTATGGGTTAACTCTTATCAAAGCAAAGCACATGAAAAGGACCTAAAATCACAATATATTAATCAGCATATAAAAATTTAAATTTCCACAGAGGTTTTCAGGGATGTTAGTTAATAATGACCTTTTAAAAATATTACAAGTTTTACTAGGCAAGTCCTTATTATCCACATGCCTTTATGGGGTATTCATTTATTTATTTATTTTTTAGAGAGAGGGGAAGGGAGGGGGGCAGAGAGGGAGAGAGCCTTTCACCTACCTCCAACAAACCTGGCCGGAGACCTGGCTTGCAACCTGGTTATGTGCCCTGGCTGGGAATCTAACCAGCGACCTGTGGGTTCGCAGGCTGGCATCTTATCCATTGTGCCACCAGCCAGCGCCCTCCCCCCCTTTTTTTTTAAGTAATTGTAGGAAGTACTTTAGTACAAAAAAATTTAATGTCCAAGATTATAAAGCAACTATTTTCTAATTTAAAATGAAGCATTCTATTAATAAAACCCACTATAAAACTTATATAATTCAGTAAATTCAATATAAATTATTTAGTAGAAATGCACATAATTCTTTGATATCCATGTCTAAGAGAGAAAATTTTCACTTATGTTTAAAAATTTTTGATTCCAACACTCACATAAGCCAACTGCAGAATTAATTAGACCCGTTCTTAATCACTTTATAAAAAAAAAAGTCAGCATTCACATTGTAGCATTATGATAAAAGAACACACATTTTAGAACTAAAACCATTAAAATTATGAAAGAATATTAGGTTCTCCACATTGGTATCTTTCCTCTAGAGTTTTGCTGGCTTCCTCAAATTTCTGAGGCAAAACAAAAATAATCTTATAGCTGCCACTTTGTTCCCAAAACAAGTTTCCTAGTAAAATATATTCTACAGCATTGGTTCACTAAAATAGAATCTCTCCCTAACCCAGGGATCTTTCCTTGAAATTGAATAGAAAAGAAGAAAAACATTGTGAGGGAAATGAAGGCATAAGCCGGGCCTCTGTCTTCTGTAAAGGTCAGTCTGGTTAGAGGACGGAAGAGTGGGCTTGTTTAAGTACCTCCTCCCATGGGTAATGGGACCTCTGTGTCCCCAACAAAAATGCAGATATGTTACGTGTCTCAGGGTCGTAACAAGATGGATGAAACAATCTGCAGTTTTTTAAAAGCATTGTCAAGCCCCCTCAGAAACAAACTAAAATGGCGGGACACTTGTGAATGACTCAACAAACGTGGTCCTTACCATGCAATCAGGCCTCTGGAAAGGAAATGAATTGTGGTTTGTAAGAACTCAAACATATGTAGGCTCCATGATAAAACTTGTCAAAAACATGAAATGGAGTATTTTACTAAGAGAACTAAAGAAGATGCGCTATATTTTAAAATCACTGTATTTTACTGGAATTCAGAATAAAAAAATATTTACAATTTTTTTTTTTAAACAATAAAGACCTTTTAGGTCTGCCTTGTCAGGAAAATATTTTCATTATTTAAAAAAAAACTGTTGTAAACTTGTTTCTTCAGATATCTGTTCTAAGCTTTAACAAAATTGCTTCAGAAACTCCACAGCGCAAAAATAAACAACATGCAAACTCTTAAGAACACCTTTACAGTCTTTGAAAAAGAATATAAATTGGAAAGAAGAGCATTAATCAAAGAAAAGTCAGAGCTCAAGTCTGAATTTGGCCAATAAAGGCAGATGATCTGAAGAGTTGTTTTCATTTGGAAGCCCATTAACAGTCCATAGGTCTTGTTCAGTGAGAAGTGCCAGTCTAGCCAGGAGTTTCAAGCCACCAGCCAAAGCAACTTCAGCTCCTACGTTGAAGAAAGACATATTTAGTGAACCTGTGTCAACAGGTTATTGTAAATTCATCACACAAGTCTTTTTTTTTCCCCCTAAACAACAATGAAACAGAACTTAAGACCCCTCTGGAAGTCTAAATATGAAAGAGTTTTCAGACTCTGATTCGATTTTTACCAATATAAGTAGTTAAAAAGTTTTCAGAATATTATTGAGCGTAACCTAATTATAGTTCTCAAATACACAGCAATTTTTTCAGATGTTTGTTACTTTTCCATTTCAAGTTCTGAAAATAATCCTGAAGAAGACATAAATGTAATGTTGGGTGATTCTCATCATGTTAAGGGTAATTTGAGATTGACAATTTCATAAGAAATCCATACATCAACCTTTCTATAGTTGTATAAAACCAGAGAGACACAGCCACAGCTACGTAGAAAGTTTATAAGGCAACTGGAAAATAAATTTATAACTTGTTCCCAGAGTCAATACCCACAAAAAGTAGAGTAAAAGAGGACAGACGTCTTTAAAATTTTTGAGGTGCTGGTCCATGACATACTTCCGCCACCTAGTGGACAGTCTCAGCATGACAACTACCAGAACCTTAACTACAAATTCAGAGGCCAGGTTTTGTAGAGTTGACCTACTGGGGAGGGGGAAGTCATCTAAGTGTTACTAGTAAGGCTATCCTCAGTAGGAAGGAAAATAAAGCAGCACAAAAAAGAAGAGGAAGAAGGGAAAGTTAAAAAAGACAACAGCTGCCCACGTTTTGACATTTTGAACAGTTTACATTTTGTCACTTAGATGAAACTTAATCACATTAAATCCTTGGGTTAATAAAGCCTTATTTTCATTGCCTCATATACAAGGAAAAGTGTTCCATTAACTTTGCTTTTTGAAAACACACAAGTTTCTATTTCCAGAAAAATCCAGTATTCCAAGGTCAACACGACAAAATTATCCATTGTTGAAGTGTGGCTGTGTCTGTCTGGTTTTATACAATTACACAGAGTGTATGAATTTCTTATGAAGTTCTCAATCTCAAATTACTCAGAACATGAGAATTACCAAACATTATTACATTGATGTTTTCTTACGGATTATTTTCAGAACTCGGAGGTAGGAAAAAAGGTATTACAATAATGTTGTTGGCACAAGAAAGCAGTAAATATATGGCAAATAAAGCCAAGGGTAACATGAAAGGCCTAGAACTCAGAGGGAGACTGGACTGGAGGGAGGGCTGAGGATATAATTCTTAGGTAATAGTTTCCTTTGTGGTGTTTCACTGCCTCCACCTTTTGCAGGTGATTAACTGATTTATTGAAATACATCACCATCTGTCAAATAAATTACCAATTTAAAAATAGTTTTAACTTCTAGCCCTGGCCAGTCTGGCTCAGTTGGTTGGAGCATCATTCGAGAGACCAAGGGGCGGCAGGTTCGATTTCCCATCAGGCACATGCCCGGGTTGCAGGTTCACTCCCCTGCTGGAGTATACATGAGGCAGCGGATGGCCGTTTCTCCCTTTTGTGTCAATGTTTCTTTCCCTTCTTCTCTCTCCTCCCTCCTTCTCAAATCAGTGAGCATGTCCTCAGGTGAGGATCAATTATATATATATATTTTTTATATTTTATATATTATATATATGATATATTATTATACATTATATATATAATCTAAATCTGGAACTTCATCGGGATGTTTAGCTAACTTTGTCAATTTCAGACGAGGTTTTAGTTACTGTGTTCTCAAGCTGAATTTAAGATTACATGCTTTCTCAACCTGGCTGTCCAGCAACATCTTCCTTGTCCACAGAATAGAAAATATAATCCACGGTTATGGCACTTCGGGAGTGACAGGTGGTCACTTCTGGAATCCCAGTGTCAGGAAAATAATGTGAATAAACAGATGATAAGCTGAAATGGTGCTGTAAATATGAAGATAACCTAAATGGAAGAGGAAAGTGTTTAGCACCCATCAAGTTTTTCATGATTGTATAATTCTTCCAATTAAAGCACGTTTTCATTGAATTTTCAGACAAAGCCAGACATTAGGACAAGCTTTACTTACACAGGCAATATTACAACTTAGCATGTATTCATGCAGTGATAATCAACACCCATTAACATAAGGGTGGGGGACTCAATAATTAGCATACTGTGATCTTAATTATATTTGAGACCTTCCACTTACTGATAAACACATATCCTAGAACAATTTACAGGCTTACTTTATTTTACTGGGCTTCACCATAACGCTTTGCAGATGTTGCCTTGTTTACAAATGACAGGTGTGCGGAAACACTGTAATCTATCAGCACCATTTCCCAACAGCGTTTGCTCACTTCATGTCTGTGTCACATTGGTAATTCTAATATTTCAAACTTTTCCACTATTATTATGCTTGTTACGGTGATCTGGGATACCAAAGCCATAAGACAGCAAACTTAATCATTAAGTGTGTGTTCTGGCTGCTCCACTGATCATCTGTTGCCCATCTCTTCCCTTCCTCATGGTCAAACTTAACAGCCCTGGCTGGGTAGCTCAGTTGGTTAGAGCATCATCCCGATACGCCAGGGTTGTGGGTTTGATTTCCAGTCAGGGCACATGCAAGAAGCCTCCCTGTTCCTTGAGAACAGCAATACTGCAAACAGGCTAATTATCTCATAATGGCCTCTAAGTGTTCAATCGAAAAGAGAGTTACAGGGTTCTCAGAGGAAGGCATGCTGACAGCCAAAACAGGCTGAAAGCTAGGTTTCTTGCGCCAAACAGCTAAGCTGTGAATGCAAAAGGAAAGTTCTTGAAGGAAATTAAAATGGCTACTCCGATGAACCCATAAATAAGAAAACAGAATGGCCTTATTGCTGATGAGGACAAAGTTTTAGATAGAAGATTATATTAGACACAACATTCCCAACAGCCAAAACAGAATGCAGAGCAAGGTCCAATTCTCTACAATTCTGTGAAGACTGAGAGAGGTGAGGAAGCTGCAGAAGAGAAGTTTGAAGCTGACAGAAGTAGGTTCATAGGTTTGAGGAAAGATGCTGTCTTCGTAACAAACATAGAAGATGAAGCAGCAAGTACTGATGCAGAAGCCACAGCAAGTTACCCAGAAGACCCAGCTAAGGTAATTCATGAAGATGGTTATACTAAACAAAAGATTTCCCATGTAGACAAAACAGCTGTCTATAGGAATAAGATACCACCTAGAAATTTCATAGCTAGAGAGAAGTCAATGGCTGGCTTCAAAGCTTCAAAGGACAGGCTGACTCTCCTAGAGGCTAATGCAGCTGTGACTTGAGGTTGGAGCCAGTGCTCATGTGCCACTCTAAAAATCCTAGGGCCCTTAAGAATTATGCTGTATCTACTCTGTCTGTGCTCTGTAAATGGGACAACAAAGCAGGGATGATAAAGCATGTTTATAACATGATTTATTGAATATTTAAGTCCATGGCTGAGACCTACTGCTCAGCACAAAGAGATTCCTTTTAATATATCACTGTTCATTGACAATGCACTCGGCCACCCAAGAGCTCTGATGGGGATGCACAATGAGATGAAAGTTGTTTTCATGCCTGCTAACAGCATCCACTCTGCAGCCCATGGACCAAGACGTCATTTTAAACGTCAAGTCTTAGTAAGAAATATATTTCAGAAGGCTATGACTGTCACAGATAGTGATTCATTCCTCTGATGGATCTGGGCAAAATACATTGAAAACCTCTGGAAAGGATTCACCATTCTGTGTGTCATTGAGAACATTTATGATCCATGGGAAAAGGTCAAAATATGAGCATTAAGAGATGTTTGGAAGAAGCTAATTTCAACCCCCATGGATGACTGGGAGTTGTTCAAGGTTTCCACAGAAGGAGTAATTGCAGATGTGGTGGAAGTATAAAGAGAATTAGAATTAGAAGTGGAGCCTGAAGATATGACTGAATTGCTGCAGTCCCACAATCAAACTTGAACTGCCCTGGCTGGGTAGTTCAGTTGGTTAGAGCATCATCCCATTATCCTGCTATGCTGGTGTTGCGGGTTTGATTTCCAGTCAGGGCACATATATAAGAAGCAGCCAATGAATGCATAAATAAGTGAAACAATAAATCGATGTTTCTTACTCTGTATTTCCTTCCTTTCTCTAAAATGTATAAATAAACCCTACTGGTTTAGCTCAGTGGACTGAGTGCCAGGTTCCTATGTAAGATGCAATTAATCAATGTTTCTTTCGCACATTGATGTTTCTATTCCTCTCTTTTTCCCTCCCTTCCCCTTTCTAAAAACAAAGAAATAAAAATATTTAAATATAAAATAAAATCAATAAATGAAATTTAGAAAATAACTTGAACGGATGAGGAGTTGCTTCTTATGGATGAGCAAAGACAGTGGCGCCCTGAGGTGGAACCTCCTTGTGGGGAAGATACTGTGAAAACTGCTGAAATGACAAAGGATTTAGAGAATTCCATGAACTTCATTGATAAAGCAGCAGGAGGATTTGAGAACGTTGAGTCCAATATTGAAAGAAGTTCAACTGTGGGTAAACTGCTGTAAAACAGCATCATATGCTACAGGGAGGTCATTAGTGAAAGGAAGAGTCAACGGATGTGGGAAACTTCATTACTGTCTTATTTTAAAAAGTTGGCACCGCAACTACCATCCTGATCAGTCAGCAGCCATCAATGCTGAGGAAAGACATTCCATCAGGAAAAAGATCACGACTCACTGAAGGCTTAGATGGTGGTCAGCATTTTTTTTAACAGTAAAGTATTTAAAATCATGTACTTTTAAATATAATGCTTTTGGGCACTTAATAGACTACAGTATATTGTAAACATAATTTACATAATATATTGTAAACATATACGCACTGGGAAAACAAAAAGAATTCATGTGACTTGCTTGATTGAGATACTCATTTTATTTCGCTGGTCTGGTACTGAACCTGCAATCTCTGAGTGTACATCCATATGTATAGATATATTTTTTGTTTTTAAGAAAGAAAATCAAAATACCCTTTAGGAACACGCCATTTGGAGCCCATCAGACTGTTCACGTCAGAGGCATCATATTTTTCTCCAAATTCTCATCTTACTATCAACGTTTGAGTTTATGCATATAAGCTGTGTATAAACAATGCATTTATGTAAAGATAGTTAAAAGTATCTTTTTTATACTCCCCTTTGTATAAAAAGGTCTTACAATCATTAAAAACTATGTATTAGTAAAAACTAGCATTTTATTAACTTTAGGAAAGTTCTGACTATATTTGAATAGTTTAACCATACATTTTTAAATATCTTTTTAAAATAAAATATTTATTTTCTCTCCTGATCATCGTGGCTCAGGTGACTGAGCATCGTCCTGCAAAGTAAAAGGTCACAGGTTTGGTTCCCAGTCAGGGCACATGCCTGGGCTGTGGGCCCAGTCCTTAGTTGGGGCCCATGAGAGAGGCACCTGATCGATGCTTCTCTCACACATTCATCTTCTTCCCCTCTCTTTCCTCCTCCCTTCCCTCTTTCTAAAAGAATAAATAAAATATGAAAAAAATGTTTTTTCTTCCTTCCTTTTTTTTTTTTTTAATTTTATTGTTGTTGTATTACATCCATCCCCTTTTTGCTCCCCTCTGTCCCCCCTTCCTTTCTTATTAGATTCTCATACATGAGACATTTTCGCAAAATAAGGAATAGAAAGTAAGACTGAGAAGAAAACCAAATGAGAGGTGATTATAACTTGGTCCCTAAATTGAAATGTTAAAATCTGAACTATAAGAGATCCACAACAGAAAACAATGAAAACATTAAGAAATTCCTCAAAAGGCAAGATTTAAGTCTCCATCAGTTGTATTAAAATACGTGTTTCTCAACCGTAGCCCGGATATTCATGCTGCTTTAACAATCAGGAATCCAGGCATCTTCACCCAGCTACCTCTGATGACCTTTCTCTGTAGTTTAAGAGATAAGTATAAATAGTCATCTTTCCTACGGACATACTCTTTTTTGGATCAATTCTCCTACAGATTGTTTTGGGATCTAGTACGCCAAAGGAGGCTAAGGATCTTCTTGAAATTTCAAAGATTTTTTTTCTTTAATCTTGACCTTTGTAATAGCAATAAATTTTACAGTACAAGCTGGTTCAGACCCATGGGCAAGCTGTTTCCTTTAACATTGCTTAGGTCCTTACTGTACGTCACACATTGAACTGCACGTGCTATGTCTCATCTAATCCTCTCACAACACCACCAATTATATATAAGGAAACTAAACCTCAGACATGTTAAGTTTCTTGCTCAAAAATCAAACAGTTAAAAAGCAGCAAAGTCATAATTGGTACTAGGGTCTATTTGACTTAAGAGCCGACACACTTCACCAGCATAGAATAAATATCACCTTCATTCCCCCTTTTGTTGAACTTATTGGTGTGACATTGAGTCACCCCAATATGTTAATTACACAAATTTCAGGAGCACAGTTCTACAACACATCATCTGTACACTGTATTCCACCACCCTAAGTCCATCACCATTTACCGCCGCCCCCCTACCTTCTTTCACCTTCCCCGACCCTCACTCCCTGCAATCACTGTTTAAAGAATCAGTTTTGAGAAATATTTTTTTACTCGACTAAAGTCAGCTAATGTGCACTGTTGTTTTCCAGAACTCACCTTTCAGCTGTCACTAGGACTTCCGTTTTATCCAACTGTGTTTGTGTCAGATCACTGTCTGTAAGAACAAAGAAAAATACATATTTTGATACTATCAATACACTGTTTTGATCTAATTTGCCTTAGTACAGTCCTTTTACTCTAGGAACAAAATTTAAGACATACGTAGTTTACAGATGCCTAGTTAAATGTTTCATCCTAGAAGCTATATTTTGATGATTTCTAGAATTTGCAAACATAAAATGCAAACATTTCCAAAGCAACGTGCAAGTAATTCATGCAAACTTCTACTTTTAAAATATAAATTTAGAGTTCTTTAGAAAAAGGAAGAGGGAGCCCTGACTGGTGTGACTTAGTTGGTTGGGCATCGTCCCACAAAGCAAAAGGTCACCAGTTTGAATCCCAGTCAGGGCACATGCCTGGGTTACAGGTTTGGACCTGGGTCAGTGCATACTAGAGGCAACTGATCAATGTTTCTCTTTCATATCAATGTTTCTCTCTTTCTCCCTCCCTTCCCCTCTCTCTAAAAATAAATAAAATCTTTAAAAAATAAAAATAAATTTAAAAAGGAATAAGCAAACAACTATGTTTTTATATATTTTTTCCTGAGATGTTATCCTTTCAAAAATTTAGTTTCGTGTTCAAAGGAAAATTATTATGAAGACTGCCAAGATGTATTGCAAAAACTTACCTGTCTTTTCTACTTTTGGTACCTGCTGTACCTCATACACACAGTTCTGTGAGATACCTAGGTTTGGGGGCCAAATTGGAATAGATAAAACTCTTTGTCCCCGTGAAGACTGTTCCTGGCCAGATACCTAAACAAAATTTCAACAGGTATCTTAAGTGAGAAGATTTTAAATAGTTTATGTATTGAAAAGTTTATGTGTTAAATGAAAGGGAATCCAAGAATGGTAAATATTACTTTTTATTCATTAGATTATTTGTGCTTATAAAATCTTGTTCAAATACAGTTCAGAAAGCACTTATACTTATTATTTACATGAAAGTGGCAATCCTCTCATACACGTGTTTTTGACTAATTTGGACATCTAAATGACAGCTTTGGGCTAATACTGCCTCTCCTTTTTGCTACCTGCAATGTAGTTCCTATTATAGAAAATACTAAACGAACTCATAAAATTTTAAACTATTGCTCAAAAGTCAGTGGTGAAAAATTAATTTTGGTAAATATAATAAATATCAAATGATCAAAAATAAGCAGAAATGAGCACAATGAAAATAAAACAGGATAAATTATACTCAGCTAAGGAATTAAAATATTTATCATTATGTAAATAAAAATTTTATAAAGGATACTAAATTATTGTTTTGTTGTGTTGCTCATATCCAGCATTCAAAATTCTATTCTGCCACTTTGTGAGTAGTTCCTTATTTATGAAATATTCATGTCTGTCAATATCTTTTCTTTTTCTGCTTTTCCATTTTGGATTTTTATTTACACCTGCCAATTCCTCCAAGCAGAATGTTGCCACAAATAGAAGGAAAAGGTGCAATTCAACCAAGTAGATATAGTTACTTATTAACAGTTGTGGAAAATCATCACGGCTTGATAAAGTGAGGGTACTGGATCAGCCAAGGTTTTCAACAGCCTGGTGATGACTCACTCTTACAGGACAATGAATAGAGGACAAAGTCCACCTGCTCAGAATGATGAAGCGAGCACTTACCTTTCCTATGGCAAGTCCTTCGTAATTTAACTTTCCTTCCTTTATGAAACTATAGAGCGGAGAACCAGGAACAGAATTAAAGTCCCCACACATAACAATAGGGCAGAAGCTGCCATCTCTCTGATGGGCAACGCTGGCGATCTCTGCCAGAAGCATTGCCAACTGGGTCAGCTTAATATCACCCCGCCTTGGATTGTATAACAGGTGTGTGTTAGCTACGCAGATGGTAGGAGACGTGCCACTTGGAATTTTGGGCTGTAAGAGCAACACTAATCCAACATTGTCTCTGTCCAACAGAGGAACATCAGGGCGGTAGAATTCCACCGGGCTCACGGATAAGAGAGAAAATTTGGAATGTTTGAAGCAAATGGCACAGCCATCTGGTTTCTTTCCTGTCCGAATCTTGTATTCACAGTGATAACCTGTAAGGAAGGAAGAACATTAAAAATGAGGAACTGTTTTACACACACACACACACACACGGCACTACACAGCTAATATATTTTTCAAAGATTTTTAAAATTTATTTTGAGAGAGGACAAGGGAAGAAGAGAGGGAGAGGAAACATCAGTGTGTGGTTGTCTTTCGTGTGCCCCCAACTGGGGAACCTGGCCCACAACCAGGGCATGTGCCCTGACTGGGAATCAAACCAGCGACCCTTTGGTTCATAGGCCGGAGCTCAACCCACTAAGCCACACCAGCCAGGGTACAGTTAATATTTTTGAACCGTGTTTACTAAAGTGTATTTTGCAAAACATTAGTAATACAGGATGTTAGTAAGTGTTGGAATCAAAAAAAGTTTGGGACTAGGTCTAATAGGTCTCTTTTCTGCCAGACTTCAGTCTGAAATATGCTAGCGTGCACTAGTATGCCTTCATTTCCATCCTAGTAAATGGACGCAGACCGCAGGACCAGGCCTTTAAGCTACCCACCGTGTACCTCTGACCTTTCTGCCTCCCACTCTTCCTCCTCGCTGCACCCACACACACCTGCCCACCCGACGACCGTGCTCCTCACTCCAACCCCCAGGCCTTTCCTCTGCCGCCTGCAGTCTGCAGTGCTGCAGGCACGGCTTGTTCTTTGCCTCTTTCAAGTCTTTGCTCAAATGTCACATTCTCTGTCATTTGTTTACAACTGACACCTCACTTATTCCGCTTTCCTGCCTTTCTCCAGAAAACTATCATTACTTAACGCACTATTTACGTATCTATGTGGTTTACTGTTGACTGTACACTCCCTCAGGGCAGAGATTTGTATCTGTTTTGCTCAGGGCTATCTCCCCACTGCCTAGAACACTGCATAGTGTATATAGTAGGCACTCAAAAAATATTTCTTGAATGAATGAATGCAAAATAGGGAGCATTTGTCAAACAGATACCCTGTTTTTTACAAGTGTTCATCAGAGAGTGTCTTAGTTTCAATCCTTTGGGCAGTGGTAAACACTTGTGGTATGATGCCGATCTAGACAGAATGGTCCCTGACCCCACAGAGTTCAGAATCTTAGGGGTGTAGGCATGGGCAAAGCAACTTCTGGAAAGGAAGCTATTAAGGGATTCTTACACATCTTTCCCTTTAAATTAAAATTATTTATCAACATAAAAGTTTCCACTTTAAATACTTCAGACTTTTCCTGACCTGTTGAAATAGGTATTTTTTTCAAAATTAAGATTTTTGGCCCAAATACATCAATCACACTGCTGTAACAACATACCAATCTTCCAAAGTAAATATGGCTAAAATAAAAGTTACATTGTACCCAATGATTCCAAACTTGGCCTGATTTCGGTTCCATAATGATCTTCCTGAACTTCTTGCAAACAAAGTACCTTGGAAGAAAGAAAAAATGTCCTGAATTAAAACAGAGATGTAAATATGAATTTTTTGGTGTTTCCGTCTCTAAAAATAGGCTTCTAAAACTTTAAAAGCCTGATGAAAGTTGAAATAAAAATCCATTCCCTTGAAATTTACAGGTTTATCAAATTGTTTTTTATTAAGGTTTTTAAGATTTTATTATTTTTTAGAGAGAGTGAGAGGGAGAGAGGCAGAGAGCAAGAGAGACTTTAATGCCTCCAGCTACAGATCTGGCTGGAGACCTGGCTTGCAACCTAGTTATGTGGCCTGGCTGGGGATTGAACCAGCAACCTTTGGGTTCGCAGGCCGGTGTCAATCCGCTGTGCCACCAGCCAGGGCCATGTTTCTAAGTTTGATCAGTCCCTCAAAACTTGGCCTTTAATTGCATGTAGCTTTCTTCAGAAGAAATATTTTAAATGTACATGTCAGAATATTTTCCTTGAATTTACACATTTATTAGTATAAATCCTCCAAGGAAATATGAATGCTTAATATGTTGCCAGTTCCTATCTCAGAATTAATCACTAGTTAAGATTATTGGCCCTTTTTTGAAAAGTTAGATGATTACTTATACCAATAACCATTAACAAATGTTTCTTTGGAAGTCAAAATACCTTGTTAAAAACCGTTCCATCACTATATTTAAACATCTTCTTTTCTTACCAAACATAAGAAACTACTTTAGTTCTTACGTGAAGGATTTTGATATTTTGCACTTACATCTGCATCAAAGTGTTTAATTTCTTTCAGAATGTTGGGGAACCTAAAACTCCAGTGTAGTACCGGTCGTCGGCAGTGTCTGTAGAGGTGTGAATTATCTTCCAATAAATTTTGTGAAAGTATATTATAGGACATCACTGAAAAGTCAAACTTGTTCTCACTGTCTTCACATTTGGGGTCAACACTGTCTCCTAGGATCTTCGATTTTTCTTTATTATGGTTACATACGTATTCCCAATGCCGTTTTATGGTGCCTGTTCAAACATATTGGAGAAAATACCAAGAATTTTAAAAAAGAGACTATATGTTTTCCTGCAACAATTTCTATAAGCAATGAACACAATGTTTTCCCACAGGAAATGGCAATTAGCATTGAATAACCAGTAGTTAACATCCAATTGATTAAAAGGCTGTAAAATTATATTCTGACTGACCAAGAGGTACACAACAGGTTTAAAAGAATCTAGCAAGTCATTCTGGAGGCTAAGAATGCATGTTAATAAAATTAAGATTATATATACAGGGGTTCTGGTTTCTCCCTTCTTTATGGTTAAGAAGTGGCTCTGCCAATAAATATGCTTAGCAACTTTGTAACCATACTAATATACCTATATGTCACAGCCGGCTTTCCAATAAGATAATTTCACATATTTTATTCCCTATGAGTAAGATAAGATCATCCAGTGATTAAGTTCCAAAAACAACTTGTCTCAGAATTCTGCTTCAGACATGAACGGTGTATACAATGACAATACACAGAAGCAGCATTTAGTGTCTAAAACACTGAAATGAAACTGCAAACAAAATGAACAAAAGAAATCTTTTTAATGCATACCAAAGCAAAAGTGAAATGTAACACAGTTACAGAACGCTGGTAAATGATAATGGCTGATTGACGAACCTAGCAAGCAGCAACCAGGAATGTGCGATAGTTTATGTTCTGCAAAGACATCATGTTCTCTGAAAAAGTGATGAGAATCGAAAAGCATGAGATTTTGCAATTATAGGCAGTCCTTGATTTAGAAACGACCACTACATCTAGAGTTTTCTCCTTCGATCTTGTCTCCATCACCCCCACCACCACCACCGTTAAAGGGCATGTTCCAACTGCCATGAAAGTTATGAAGAAACAGGTAGAATTTTTAGAGAATTTATAAACTCCAATGAAGGAGAAAACAAGAAATGGGAAGAACTTGGAGAAACAGATTTGGAGACGGACTTATAAGCATGATTAGATAATAGTAAAAATAAACAACCTCAGCAGCTCTAGAGTCTCTCCCTTTTCCTAAATGAAATGAAGGCTTTCATTTCACTGGATTACAATGCCTAAAATTCCACCAACACTTCAGCTTTCACATTTTTAGAGCCTGTATTCCTTTTCATGTCATGAACATCAATCCCAGTCCAGTATGCTGGGACTGCAGCTGGAATGATGGGGTAAGTACATTTATACTGATCACAGTTGCTTTGAATAAACATACAGAAACACATCGAATGCTAGAGTTCCATGGAAGACAATTTGGAAAACTACTGATGGAGTGAATAGTCTTTGGCCTTCGCACACTTCACAACATAAATTCATACTACAAAAGCTTATATACCTTCCATGTCAGGAGGAACAAGGTGATCACAGCAGAGAAGACAGATGGATCAAAGAAAGTAAGCAACAGGCCTGATTGGGTTTTAGGGTGCCTAGTTAAAAAGTCATAATTGTGTCACACAAATCCTTCAAATACGACTTTAAAGTGATAGGCAAGTTAGCAATGCTGTTCTCTTGATTGAAAAGTATTAGTGAAATATCAGAAGTCACAAATATGGCTTAACGAAGAGCATTTTCCTTATTCACAATACCTAGGAAGAATGGACATATAAAGAGTCAGGTCGTAATGCAGGTTCATTAGTGCGTAAATGTAATTTCCCATCCATTAAGGGGAAGACAACACCATCACAATTTTCTGAACACCTACTATGAAGCCAGCAGTGTGCCCGGCACCTGACATCTCATTTCACTGTCGACAGGCTTTGAAAGTAAGCGTTACTTTACACTAGGAAACCGAGGAGCAGAGAGGTTCAGTAACCTATCCAAGTTCACCAATTAGTGATGGAGCAAAATGAGAGCAGGGAGTGGCTCCTAAGTCCACGCCTGTGTTGTATGGCACAGCCCCACCTGACAGCTACCATGTTTACAAAAAAGCCCAACAGAAGAGAAGTGTGCTGACCTGATGGACAATGAATACTGGGGTGGAAAGCAATCTCGTATCACATAGCCCTAGATTTACAGATACAGAGTATTCTCAGTACCTCACTTTAATGCCTCTAAATAAACCTTTCATTCATTCAAACAAATGTGTTTGTAAGTACAAGCTGTGGTTCAGTACTATACAAATAAATTTTCATTTCTGAGTGCTTAGAATTTCTACTTAAGTGTGCAGGACAATTTCTTCTTAAAAGAGGACTTAACTATCTTTTAGCTCCGACTTCCTGGTGACATTCACTGTGACCATCTTCCTTTGACAAATTATATGTCTGCTCCCTACAAATTAACATCTATACAGTCTACTTTCAATTATCTTCAGAGGCATTATCTTCACTGAAAACCACAGCTCAGTAAGAAAGACAATTCCAAATTCTACTTCTATACTTGAGGGGCCAGGGACAGGGCTGGCAGCACAGAGGGAATCTCGTCAACTGTTTAAAATAAAAAGAATATGAGACAAAGAGAAATAATCAACATATAGAAAAAAATTGTTTCTTAAAGTTGAATAAGATGTTTAAAAGATAAAATTTCCCACAGACTCTCAAAATTCTATCTATAGACCCCAGTATGAGAAATACAGATTGAATAAGTTAAAATCCTATTCTGTGAGAAAACACCTTTTATTATGATTGTTTCTATTAAGAAAATCCTTTTATCTTTTTAAAAAGTTATTTAAAAAGCTAGCTTAAATATGAAAACAGTATTACAGATCTGTGGACTTCCAATAATACATCCACCAATTTTTAAGAAGTTTAAGAACCTTTGTTTAAAAAACATTGAATTTGAAAATTAGTCTTAAGTTAAGCTTAATGTTTTAATCTAATCTTCCAATCTTCTCTACCTTATTCTATATGTAGAGTCACTTCTATTTTACTGCCAGAGATATACAAATAAAGATAAAAATAAAAACTTCATTAAAAAACATAAATTATATTTTCCTAACACAAAACCACTGGCAATATAAACAAACACCTCTAAAACCTGCAGGAGGTTTTCTTGAGGATTAGATGAAAGTTTTGATCAGTCTATGGCTTATGTTTATTTCTGCACCAAGATAAATGTCTCCTTTACCTTGGTGTTTTCTTCGTTTTGACGAAGGCTCATGTCCCTCAGAGTTCATGATGGAACTAGAGAGATGAATGAAGGATGTTTGGCTCAGGTGGTCAGGCCTCCAATTCCAGTACTGAAACTGAGTTCTAGACTCAAACCAACAAGGTGGTCTCCAGTTTAATGAAAATTGCCTACTGCTGAAGTAGGGGTAAGGAGCGCGAGAGTAATGTCCCGGCCACCTCATACAACTAGAAATGTGTCTGTTCCAGCAACACCTTTGCAGATTCTCCCACGGTGTAGTCCAGTCTCTGCCCAGACTCTTCGGGTGATGGGGTAACATGGGGTATCTAAAAGAAATAAATACACTCCTTGAGGCACCACTTTAGATTCAGCTATTGAATACAAAATCCAAATCTGTTTCCTCAAGGGAAAACAAGATCCAATGTTTAAATATCTGACTTCTAAATCTGTGAAGGATGTGAGAAAAGCAGCCATGATTTAACTATTAGAGCAATATCTCAATACTCTCCTTAAAAACACTACAAATGGTATTCTGTACAGTTAATGCACCACGTTCCCAAAACACCAGACACACCTCAGAAGTCCACAGTTCAACTGCAAGAAAAATCAGCCATCAAACTGGTATTCAGATTAGCTTTCTCACATCTAATAAAACTCAACAGACAAATAAAATTCACAACAGACATAATACTTAAGTCAAATGTGGAAAACATAAGCTGGCTAGTTAAAGTGAATCTCTCTTCCAACTTGGTTTGGAGTAAAAACACATTTCTGAAAAGTTTTTTATACCAAAAGTTATATTTTCTAAACATTTGTATAGCTAAGTAAACAAAAGCTCATCACAATTTCACTTTTTTTTTTTTTTTTTTTGAAAGCATGCTTCTTGAAAGAAAGGATAAAGGATAGAAATTACTAGGAATTCACTAACACTCCAACCTCAACAGCACCAATTTAACCAATCACCCCAAATATCTCCAAATTAGTGTTATCATTATGTTGAAGCGATATATTGCTCTCAGGCTCTCCTGGGCACCATTTTCCTACTATACTATTCCGGCAAAATATTAGGACTGAGGTTTCTATTCTTTCCTCGAGAATTCATTAAAGGTACATTTCCAAGGTAGTGTTAATGTCCACTTCTATTACCAAAGGAATTTTGCTTGCAGTGTCTTTTGTTATTTGACGTTTATGTGTTATGTTCTTTTCATTTTAACATTGAAATTTTTACTATATACTTGTGTAGTTTATGCATTTTCAAATTGTTCTCAATTCAACTTAATCGTTAATCTTTAAAGACATGACATGGGCAGGCTTATCCTGCTTTGTGCCAATTCTGAAAACCATAGTGATTTGGGCACGCAATACAATTTCCCATCCTAGTAAGCTACCATTTTGAAATATAATACTTGTACTAGAAAACATTCTCTGTATTTGCAGTTAGAGGGTGGAGCAAAAGTAGGTTTATATAGTTGCGCATTTGAGAAACAGTTCATGCTTGTATTCATCTTCCCTGTGAACTAGTGTAAACCCACTTTTGCCCCGTCCTGATATACTACATAGATGTCTTTTCCTCTGAAGGCGATGCGCTTCTTCAAAGCCATAACTATCGTAATCAGTAATCATTTTAATCCCAGTCTGTTCCCATTGCCTAGCACAGTGCCTGGCACACAGCTGGTACTCAAGAAAACATCGTTGAGCTGAACTGATATCAAATCCCAGGCCTATAGGAGTTAAAACCCAATCCCCTTAACTTATGTCATAATTAATACAGTGCTGTGCGTCCCACGTGTGGTGGTGCAGCAGTCGGTTTCATGCGGTATACAATTCAACTTTTGGATCTTTAATATCTAAGTATTTGTCTTCTTACAGTGTCTCAAGAATAAAAAACAATCTGTGCTTTTTAAAGCGAGTCCGTTTCAAGAAATTTATCCAGTAAATAACAGAGGCGTGAACGGAATTTGGTAATAATCGTCAAGGTTCCAAATTGAGTCCAATGACAAATGACGCAAGTTCGAGCGGCGCGCGCACTCCAACGAACCCAGCCCCGCGCGCGTCTGCGGCGCGCGCGCCTCCATCGGGGGCCGGCTGCCCCGGGACACTAGGTGACAGGCGGCCTCCCCGGGGACCGTCAGCCCCAGGAAGGTGCCCCGGGCTGGGGACGAGGCCCGGGACGAGAGGCTCAGGCTGCCCGGAAGCTGGGTTGCAGGAAGAGGGCCAGCGCTGCGAGGCCCAGCCGGATCCTCAGGGCACCCGCCGGGCGGGCGGCCGATGCGCTCCGCGCCTGGGCCCGGGTCCCCGTCTCCCGGCGCCCTGCGGGCCGCGTGCCTGTTTACCTATCCCTCGGGGGTCTCCGGAGGCCCGTCCCGGCTGCACATCCCCGACCCTCTTCCTCCTCCTTCCTTTCCCAGCCCGCCCCGCCCCGGTTCCCTCGCCCCCGCCCCCAGCCGCCCCTCCCTTCCGCCACCCAGAGTACTGACCGGCCTCGCCCCGCTACACAGCGGCCGTAGCCCCTCCTCACACAGCGCCACGCTTCCATCTTCCCCCTGCGCGGTCGTCCGGTCCCCAGGCGCGGGGCTCAGCCGCAGCCTCTACGAGGGAGTGGACGGCCGAAAGCTCCAGGGGGCCCCCATCGCCAGACGTCGGCCCTCACGACCCGCAGCAAAGCACGCCGGGAGGTTCGGCAAGCCCGGCGCCAAGTCCCCATATTGCGCCGCGCAAGTCCCTGAGTTGTGCTCCAGAAGTGCACGCGGCGTGTGAAGCAAGGGCAGCCATGTCGGGAAAGGGCAAAACACCCGCCCGCCGTCTTAAAGAAACAAAAATTAACGGCGGACCAGCTTTCAGGCCTATGGAAGGGGGTGTAGGGTGGTTACTGTATGGGAGTAATAAAAATACTATTATTTTGCTCGTATTTTCATGTCCTTGGGAGATTCGGAAGATGGTTATCCAAGGTAGGGAAATACCCTTTTCTGGGTTCCCATAGAACTGAGGTACCACAAATGTTTGCAATTAATTCTGCAGGAATACGTTCTCAAAAGGTCGCATTTAAACGCACCTGCGTGACAAGTGTGTCCCTCTGTATCAAGTTTGGTATGTGACTCTTGGAAAATATTAAGTGGAGACCCCCGCCAAGAGACAGAACTACAGAAGAACAGAGCGGGGAAAGCAGAGGGGCGAAGGATGCTGGGAGGCATATTATAGGCTCTTCCGGAAAGCAGTGGAGTAATTTCTTGGGAAAGCCTTTTCTCTCCTCCCCCCCCACCCCCCGTCTTGGGTTAATAAGGAAATCACGTGCATTTGAATATAATCGACTCCTATGTTTTACAAAGCGACTACCAACACTGAATTAGCCAACATGGAACCATTGCACCTAGCGGAATACACGGCTAATACCTGTGAATCACTGGCGACATCATTTCAGTCACCTGAACAAACAAAACCTTGTTTTATATATGTTTGGTTTAAAGACGCTTTAATGTCTATTTTCTATTAACATTGAATTCATGTCCAATAACAGAAGCTGATCTAACACATGCATTTTTCTCCATAAGGGACTTCTGGCGCTTGGGAACGTTAGGTAGCATTTCACCGCTACCCTTGGGGCCATTTTGAACAGGAAAACCACAAGTGTGAAAAACGTGGCACTGAACAGAGTGGGAAGGATACTTGTTTATAGTGTGAAAGCTGAAACAAGAAGGTAGAGCTTTGCTTCTCTAAGACCTAAGCAGGGAAGAGGCACTTTGATCAACTCAAGTTCTGCGGCTGGGCACATGTGCATAAATGGAGGTAATGATACTTATGAAATATTGTGAAGATGAAATAAAATGATAGCTGTGAAGAATCTATAATAAGGCACAAAGAGGCAGAAGTGTTTTATTTTAAATCAACTTTTTATGCAAAGCAAACTTAAAAACACAACATCGGTTAAATAAACTATCATAGAATGATTCGATAATACACATATAACAGAACCTTATGCAGATCATTTGGGAAATTGTCAGAGGAAACTAAAAGGAAGGTAAAATGTTATAAAGTCAAATGAAAAACGATATAGTGTAGATTCAACATATAAAGTATTTCAGGTTTTTTAGCCTTCAATGGATATGCTAATGTATAGAAACCTATTTTGAACCATTGATTGATCCAAATTTATTTTGTTCTTCAAAAAACCTGTACCATTGTTAATGAAAATGTGCCAATTAATGAAGTTACATAATCATATATACATGTATTCAACATATGTAAGTCTGGGGCAAAAAATTATTTTTGCCCCTTTGGTCTTAACAGAATCTGGCAACATGTAGACTACAAGGAAAAACTAAAAAAGTAGATATTAAAATTCAAAACTGAAATGTCTCTAACTCCTACACATGTTCTTATATTTCACTCTCAATTTCCCAATTCAGGAAAATGTTTCTGTATAACCTACCAACTCTCTCGAAAATATCCCAGGTTGTCATGGTGACATCATTCTTTCTCCTGCAGATCCTAGTAGTCTGGTTCAGTGGTTTCCTAATGCATTATGGTTATGGAATCCTTTTAATTTTTTTTCCATACTGTATCTCAATTTTCCAGTCTAATAATACATCTGAGCCTGCTGGAGTGGTGACAAATTACAGATTTGATTTGGAATGGGCAGACTTACAAGTAGTTAGTAATCACAGTAGTCAGTAAATTGGTCTGGAAAGCTGATGAAATCCTCCATGAGTATATGTCCTGCTATGGCCCTTTATGAAAACATGGCACTTAGGCTGTGTTATAATTTCTCATTTATTTCTTAACCTGTATGGGCTGATTAAATTAAAATTGTTGTTGTCCAGGGTTTTAAAGTAATGATACTCCCTGGCTGGGTAGCTCAGTTGGTTGGAGCATTGTTCCCTATACCAAAAGGTCAGGGCACATACCTATTCTGCAGGTTCCATCCCCAGTCAGGGCATGTATGGGAGGCAGCCAATTGATGTTTTTCTCTCACATCGATGTTTCTTTCTATCTCTCTCTGTTTCTAAAATCAATAAACATATCCTCTGGTGAGGATTAAAAAGAAGGAAAAATGGGAGCCTGGTAGTCAAGATATAAAAATGAGGTTAACCCTATTCTTCCCTCCACCCTCTAAGTCATTTCTTATTCCTATCTCTCAGTCCTAGACTGGGAACTTTGCAGATTTTAAGAATTTGTACACTGTGTGTTAATGGACTTGAGCTCAATTCTGACAAATAATTTTGCTGCCCACCTTGGTCTGTTTTAGGGCTCCTAGAGTTCTCTTGCTGGAAAGGTATTCTAGAGCAAGGGCAGAACTCAGCAAGGGCTCCTTGGACACAGAGGCAAAGGAAGAGGCTAAGAAATGGGACAGCAGGTGAAAGCGTGAGAAAACTGCATGTAAGAAACAGCAAAAATGCTTTTTGTGGTTGTCTAATGCCCATTTGAGGAGAGAAACCACGTCTTTTGCTAGTCTACATAATGAATAAATACATTATTATTTGGTGGTAACTTTACCAAGTATTATGACCCTGCCCATGCCAAAAATAGACATTAGCTGGAAGCAGTTTATGCCCTTCATGAAGGCTAACATCAATGTGTCACCTGATTTTCTTTAATGAATCTTTAGTTCATAAATAGTTATTTAAACCTGGAAAGTCTGGGGTCCTAGAGGTTGAAAAGTGATTTAAGGGACTTTTTGAGCTATTACAATATTTTGAAAAATCTAATAGAAATGCAAGGAAAGTCTGCAACAGGGAAGCAAAGGTCTCCCAAAAGCTTGAGTGTCTTTGCTTTTGACGGATAATATACATGTACGAGTTTAATATGGGTATATTGGTTATTTCATTTTGTTCAGAAGCCCGTATCAGCAAGTTATATGCCAATGACTTTGGCGAAGAAAATAAAACAAATAATTATAACTATATTTAATTTGATTGGGAAGAAAACTATCTTTAGAGCGTTGGCGTTCATGCATTTTTCAAATACCTCGTATCTTCCATCCACCGCCACAGATACCAAGGGTAGGAATGCAAAGGAAGAACAGCTCCTGCCCTTTTGTCCTGCAACAGGATAAAAGCTCCTCAGTCCGAAATTAGCTGACATAAATAACATGACTCTGTAATAGAGGCTGTAGCTGGGATGTGGAATAGAAATGTGGGAGCAGAGGGGCAGAAGCATCTATTCCTGTTTGAAAAAGAACATGGGGCTGCTACAGAGGGCTTCAGAGAGGAATTAGTCTTTGAGGGAGGTGATTCCTGAAGCCTGGTATCGATTTCAAAGGAAACATGGAGTGATTAGTCTTAAAAGTAAGAAATGTCTGCATCTCAGATCAGAATAAAAATGTGAGAACATAGAGGGATTATTTGTTACCAAGAGTTTCTCTTTTTACCCCTGTAAAGAAGTGAGGGCAGAGGGGAAAGGGTAAGGAGGCAAGACAAGAGGAATAGGGGATTGAAGGAAATGAGAAAGACTTGGAATGACTGTTACGAAAATATGGAAGAATCCTGATCAAGCAAAACGTTAAGAAATTGCTGAGCAGCGGGTAGCAATTATAGCAATCAGTTGAAACCAGAAACTCTATCTACAGTTTTGAGAGCGCCCGTGATTTTCCCCCTGCAGCCAGACGCAGACTCCCGCTTTTAAAATCTCAAGACATGAATTTTGAGATTGATAGAGGGAGATAGAAAGACAGGTGCACAGGTGACAGGATTCCTGGCTGAAAGAAGAAAGGGTTTTGTCTGCAGAGAGGTCAGATGCTGGTGTGGGCATTTAAAATGACAGAGCGTGAGTAGGGCAGGAAAGAAGAAGCTCCGCTAGCTTTTCTCTCCATCCCTAATTAATCGCGTCCACAGGCTGGGCAGGAGCGTGCAGGACCACGCTGTCCGGGCAGTGTTGTGGCTGTAACAGCTGTCACAAAATCTAGAAGGTGACGGAGCCAGCGCACAAGGACACTTTGTAGAGACGTCTCAGTGCTCGGCAGTGACGGCAGTGGCAGGGTGACCACCCAGTCCCCGCCGACTTGGCAAACCCAGGTCGGGATGCCCGCTGTTCAGAATCTAAAGTCCTCTCGCCCCGAGATGCTAGAGGCTGTGTGACCCGGAAGCGTCTCTGCGCACCCGGAAGCAGAGTGGAGCGCCGGAGGCGCCGCGGTGGAGCCACCGCCCCCGCGCAGCTGGGCTGCAGCTGTGCCGCGGTTTGTGGGGACCCGGAGGGCTTCGGCGCCGGGTGGCCCTCATGGTCCCCGGCAGGCGGCGGCGGCAGAGGCGGCGGGAGAATGACCTCTCCCTGGGAGCGGGGTGCCGACCTGGCTCGTTTCTACACTGTCACGGAGCCTCAGCGACACCCAAGGGGCTACACGGTGTATAAGGTCACCGCCCGGGTGAGTGCTGGTGTCAGGCGTGGGGAGGGTCCAGAGCTGGGACGCGAGGGGCTGGGGTGGGGACCCTGGTATGGGGGTACCTGACCCCAGGTCAGAGCCGCGGGCGGGACTGGGTGCGGCTGGTGCGAAGTGTGTCGCAGGTGGGGGCTTCAGGAAGGCTGGGGTAGGGGTTTGGTGCGGGATGCCCGGGGCTCCACCGGGGAGGTGGCGATAGCGTTCGCTTTCCCGAGTGGGATGAGTCAGCCTCCGTCCCGTTTGGACTTTCTCTTCTGAGACTGCGATTTGCAGAAGTGGTTTCGCTTGCTCCTGAGGGAATATGTAGGTTAAATCATTTATGTTTCATTTTATTTATGTAATAGATATTTCTTCTCCTGACCATTTTACACGGCGTCATTCTTTGCACCGAGGCAGACTCGAGAAGGATGCCAGTGTTAGGGACACCAGTAGGACCATTTTTGCCTGCCTTTTTGCCTTTGAGGTTTTCATGGTTTACAGAAGACATGGGAAATTCTGCTAAAGGTGTCTTTTGTGAGTTGTCTTGAGGGCACACTTAAAGGCGGTGAGTGTCCTTTGTATTAACGGGTGCAGTTTTTAGTGCCCATTTCATGTTTCTTCGCTTTTGGTCCTTTTAAAGAGAGTTTGTATCCCTCTCCTTGGAAAGTGAATAAAAAAAATTATGTCTCTGTGTATGTAATGTATGTATGTACGTACGTATGTGCGAGTATGCATGTATATTAGGCGTTTTGTACACATCACCCAAGTTCATCCTAATTTTAATAGTGAGGACACTGAGGTTGAAGGAAGTTTTGTAACTTGCCCAGCTTTACCTTGCAAGTCAGTAGTAGCACATCTGGGATTTGAGGCCACTTCGGCTTCATTGCAAATTATGTGCAATGTTAAGAATTAACTTTAATATTATCACTCATTGTTTGAAAGGGAGAGGTATAGACAGTAGTAATAATGCAATATACATTTGGAGGATGTTGTAATGCGTGGTAGGGAACTCCAGAAGTAGGTCTTGAGCACTTGGCATGAGTTACGGAAATGGTGCACAATTGAGACAGATGTGCAAAGTAGAGGATGAGCAAGTTTGTTTCAAGGTAAGACCAGGCCTGGCAGAGGGCTGCCCTGAAAACAGGGAAATTTGCTACCCCATGTTGGGAAGTTAGTTGTTATATAGGTGTCGTGTATGAAGATTTTTTTAAGATGAAGGGGCCCTTATTATACCACTTTTGAAACCTTTGTAGTTATTGGGGCTTTTGAAAATCCTAGTATGATTTATGGAATTAGAACCCTTTTCAACATATGTAACATTCTCCTCATACCTGGCTCTGTTCATTCCCTATTGTAACACTACATTTATATTGTATCGTTCTATTTATATGTCTGTCTCTTGTATATCTAGAACTAGTTTCTATCATTGGTATTTGTTTATGGTAGTGCAGGGCGCTCAGGCCTAAAAAACATTGTTCAATGTTTTCCCCTCCATTCTAGGCAACACACCCAGTAAATGTTCAGTTCCAGGCACTAAGTGCTATCAGGTATACCAGACTGAGTAAGGCATGGACCTTTTTTCAAGGATACGCAAAATAGAAGAGATTTTACTGGATTTGAAGAAGTATTGTACAAGATAGAAAGTGTTAAGTGCCGTAAGAGACTAGAAAAGAACTATGGGATTTCAGAAGACAGAGATTGCTGATGGCTCAAGAGATCAATGAAGGCAGGTGGTGGAAGATGGGAAAAATCCAGACTGGGGGGATAAAAGGAGAGGGCGCCATCAGTGGAAGGATAGGTAGAAGGGATAGAGCCCATAAAGGCTTAAAGGTATAAATGTGTGGAACTTGAATAGCAAACACTGCATATAATCGTTATTAGTAAGTATTCTTACTTCACAAAAGGCCAGGTTAACCCAATTCAGATCTTATATATCTTTTCTTTATCTGTGAACTATCTGCTGAACTTTTATAATAATTTAAATTAGAACATAAAGTAGCGCATTGTCCATATAGTATGCATGCTACATAGTGCTGTGCTTATTTGACTTGAAAATTGCCTACACTGCGTTTCTTCTCCTTGCCCTCATTTATTGCTTATGTTGCGGATTTTCATTTTTGTTTGAGGGTCAATATGGAGGTATACTTAAAAAGCATCTGTGCTTAATATTATAAAACAAGTAAAATAATGATTAGTTTTTGAGACTTCAGGAGTAAAACATCTTTCCTCAGAAGAACTAACCAGGTAAGTAGTTCTCTCTTGAGAGAGCTTCATGAGATAGAAATTAGGGATGTCTTCTTTATGTTTCCTTTTTTCAGGTTTGAGGAATAATCTCTATATTCTTTATTCTTGCAGGGTTCTTTAAATAAGAGTAGAATTAGAATCATTAGAAATACCATTGTTAAATTTTGTGTAAATTTTAGAATAAAAGCTATTGCATCTTAAATTTCCTTTATACTTCTTAATCTTCTTATTTTTTAAAATAGTTCTTTGGAACCTTGCACGTATAGGTAACCTTGTGGCCAGTTACAAGCTTGTTAACAAATATTCTAGTTAACCTCTCTGTGTTGCTTATTAAATTTTATCTAAAATAAGTACCTCTATTCAGAATTAAAAACTTTTGTAGTTTTCCTTGAGTTTTTGGTTGAAAGAGACAGAGATGTAAAGGAACCATTAGTAGTTTTGGGTTGTTTCATCATGCAGAGTTTACAGAATTCTCATATTGTAATAAAGATTTCTCAACAACATTAAGTGAGTGGTAGTTCTTGTCTGTATTCTTCCCATGAGTCTGGAAAGCAGAAGGTATACCTTTATAGAAAAGAGAGTGTTGCCTTATGACTTTATTTTGCTTATATTGAGGCATAACTTATGCACAATTTATATAAAATTAACCGCTTTTAGGTGTATAGTTTGGACAAATGCGCAGGGTTGTGAAATACCACCACAGTGGTCACAGCACAAGTTCCCCCAGGCTCCTTTGCAGTCAGCCCCCTCCTTCCACCCCCTGGCCCTAGGCGGCCACAGGTGGACTTTTTGTCTAGAATTTTATGTAAGTGGAACCAGGATTCTATTATATAGTTATATTATACTTAATCTGTTCGCCTTTTGGTGGACATGGGTTTCCAGTTTTTGGTTATTATGAAAACAGTTATTAAGAACATTTGTATATGGGTGTTGGTATGGACATGTGCCTTTATTTCTCCTGATAGCACATAGCTTTGTATACTGTAGCTTTTTACTATGTCTTTTTTAAAATAATTTTTTATTTTTCACTTACAGATAACATACAATATTATATTAGTTTTAGGTGTACAACCCAGTGATTAGTCATTTATCTAACTTAGGAAGTGATCACCCTGATAAATCTAGCATCTGCCACCATGTATAGTTGTGTCGACTACATTCCCAGTGCCGTGCTTTATGTCCCCATGACTATTCTGGAACTCCCAGTTTTTACTTAATCTCTTCACCTTTTTCACCCATCCTCCCAAACTGCCTCTCATCTGGCAAATGTCAAAATGTTCTCTGTATCTCTTAAGTCTGTATATTCTGCATGTTCTTTTATTTTGTTTTTTAGATTCCACTTAAAGGTGAAATCATCTGGCATTTGTCTTTCTCTGACTTGTTTCATTCAGCTCTCTACATCCAGTGGCAAGATTTCATTCTTTTTTATGGCTGAGTCATGTCTTATTGTATGTATGCATCACTTCTAACCTATTTATCTGTTTATGGGCACTTAAGTTGCTTCCATAGCTTGGCTATTGTAAATGCTGCTGCAATGAACATATGGATGCATACATCTTTCATATTTACTGTTTTGGGTTTCTTTGGATAAATACCCAGAGGTGGAATTGGTGGGTCCTATTTGTCTCTTGTTATAGCTTTTGTTCTAAAGTCTATTTTGTCTGGTATAAGTATTGCTACACCAGCTTTCTTTGTTTCCATTTTCATGAAATGTGTTTTTCCATTCCTTTACTTTCAGTCTGTGTGTCTTTTAATATGAATTGAGTCTCTTGTAGACAGCATATGTCATGATATTCCCGTGATTTCGATGTTATGCTTTGTGTTGTCCAAAATGCTTCCTTAGCTTTCCTTATTTTAAAAAAATTCTTTTTTCTTTTTGCTGTTCTGGCTGGGTGTTATTTTCTTGTCTTCCAAACCACTGATTTAGTCCTCTGCTTCATTTAACCTACTGTTTTTTCCTTCTAGTTTATTATTAATTTCAGATATTGCATTCTTTATTTCTAACTGATTGGTCCTTTTCTTATGGTTTCTATGTCCTTTTTCATACTGTTGAGTGTCTTTAAAATCATTACTCTAAACTACCTGATAAAATGCTGGCCTCCATCTCTTCTAGTTCTTCTTGAGAACTTTCTTATTCTTTCATTTGGGGTCTGTTTATTTCTTTGTCTTTCCATTTTGGCCACTTCATTCTATTTTCTGCCTTAGTTGTTAAACTAATCAAGCTGTAATCTGCAGCCTGGTTTAAGTGCCACAAGGTCGGGCAGATTAATTCCTATGGATGGTGCGATTGCTTCCCCTGAGGCTGATGCCACTCAGAGACTAGTGCCCTACCTGAGAGAGACGGCTTCTTCAGTGGGGTGATGACCCAGTGCAGGGATCCTGGTGGCTGCTCCCTCAGTTCTCTTCACAGAGCCACCAACCCCAGACTCGCTTCAAGCATCTCTCGTCCACTCTGCACTCCTTTTGCAGGCGCCCAGGGTAAGCGGCTGCAAATGAAATTAGTATGTTCAGTTCACTCTTTAAGAGGCTCTTTCTGTCACCAGCCTCCTTTCCCTGGCAGACAGAAACCCTGCTGCTTTTCATAGCTGGAGGTAATAGGAGTTCCTTTTCTGCTTGGATGCTGTAGGCTGGGGAACCCAGGTTGAGGTTTAGACCCCCCAGTTTTCTGGAATCTCCCAGAAGTTGAAATACCCCTCTGGAACTTCAGTTGCTGCCTGTGGGAGCCCAGCCAGTCTTCCAGCATCTCCTCTGCACTCCCTACCAGTCTTGTTGTGATGAAGTTGTTTCTTGCGTCTGTCCTTGGATGTAAGTCTTCTCTCCAGCTAGTGTTCAGTTGGTTATCTGGATGATTTCCCTGCAATGTAGTTGTAATTCCAGATTAGCCCTGGGACGAGATTGGTACCTTCCACTTACTCCTCCAACATTGTGGATCTCTCAAGTTCTTTAAAGGAATAAAAGAGCCCACTAAATTTTAATCCCTTAACCTTTTACATTATTACAAATTCCCAGTATTAAAGTAGTGAGAATATGAGGGTTCATTTGTTTAAACAGTAGCTCCATTAAGATTTCTTGAAGAAATACTTGGTTTTGGCTTAATCTAGAGGTATTTTTAGTGAATAGAATAATTATAGATGGAGATTAGTTTGCTTAAAATGTATTTATGCTTAAAAATTTTGAAAAATCATGGCTCTCAAATTCATGGTCTTTTCCAAATTCTTTTATTCTGCCCTTTGTTTTTGACTCAATATTGTTGAGTCACAGGTTATCTCATACACCAAAACTTTCAGTAAGTGGGTCAAAAAATTTTGTTTACATCTTATTTATTGATAACTTATATGCTCAGATATCAAGATTTTTATGTTAAACTACAGACTTTTTTTTTTTAACTGTTAAGGATTTTGATTTCCTTAAAATTTGGTTCAGAAAATAGTTTACCTTAGAATGGTACTTAGTAATTGGTAAATTTTTAAGTGAGAAAACAACTTCGGCAAACATTTGTTAGGTATCTAGAAATAACTTGCTGTTGTAAGTTCTTTATTCTCTCATGAGATTTTGGGATTTTAATATGATAGGAAGCTGTAATTTCTTACTTGCAGTGTATTACTTTCATAAAACTTGTTAGAAAGTTGAATGTGTAGAATTTGTCCCATTGACATCTAATTTGGAGCTCTTTCACTGCAGAGGACTAAAATATAAAATGTCTAATGGGGATTTGTGCAGGTGCTGTCCCCTGGGTTCAGACTACCTGGCTGGCGGGTGATAACCAGCCCAATGTTCTTGCCAGCCTGTGACACCTGCAGCTCTGTAGGCAGAAGAGGGAGAGGAGCCGAGATGCAGGTGATGGGGTGGGAGGGAGGTTGAGTTTGGTAGTGGGACATTTGCCTGTGTGAGCTCAGTGCTTTGAGGTACCGATTCTTCTTGCCAGAGTTCCTTTTATGTCTGTATGAAATGCAGTTTAATGCTGTCAGTATATTTATACGAAAGTATGGATTTTATGAAAGTCAAAGGTCTGAAAGTCAGGATTGCATGCATTATATTGATGAATGTGCCATTTAATTTACCTCATCACCACAGTGGGAAATGTTCAATATAGTGTAGCCTCACATTTTTGTATATCCTATTATATTTGTCCTACATTTGGACAGTCATGTTTTTGAGAAATGAAGAATGGGCAAGTCCTTTTTTTCTTTTTCATGTTTGATTATTTGTGTTTTGACACTTAATTTTTGAAAAAATACATTACTTTTGTAAACACTTTATCCTCTTTGCTCTGTTATTATCTTGTAGCAGCTAACACCAGGTGAAATAGTTGTCAGAAGCTTGAAATAGTAAACTGTTCATAAAAGTACTTTTTTTTTTTTTTTTTTAAAGATTGTATTTATTTATTATTATTTCTAGAGAGCAGGGAAGGGAGAGAGGCAGAGAGGGAAAGAGGCATCAATGTATGGTTGCCTTTTACCTGCCTCCAGCTACAGACCTGGCTGGAGACCTTGCTTGCAACCTGGTTGTGTGCCCTGGCTGGGAATCGAACCAGCAACCTTTGGGTTCGCAGGCCGGCGCTTTATCCACTGTGCCACCAGCCAGGGAAGTACCTTCTTAAAATGTGTATTTACCCATATCTGAATGGACTTATTTTGTGATTTCTTTTTTCTTTTGGTAGGAGAAATACCACTTAGATTTGAATACTTTTTTAAAAAAAATTTCTTTTAAAGATTTTATTTATTATTTCCAGAGATAAGGGCAGGAAAGTAGGAAGAAGGGGAGAGAAACATCAATGTATGGTTGCCTTTTACTTGCCTCCAGCTACGGACCTGGCTGGAGACCTGGCTGGAGACCTGGTTTGCAACCTGGTTTTGTGCCCTGGCTGGGAATTGAACCAGTGACCTTTGGGTTCACAGGCCAGTGCCTTATCCACAGGCCACTAGCCAGGGATAAATAGTTTTTATAAATTTTTATTTCCCAGTGGCGATTTGTTAATCTTATGAAGATAATTCTTTTGAATATAGTATAGTTGAGAGGGTGATTTCAAATGATCATAATGGTAATTAGGTAGAAGAGAGCTTTGGACTTGACTTTTAAGGAGACTTGGTAATATTTGTAAAATAGATACGAGTTGGCACGCTGGAAAGATTTTAGAGGATCTAATGGCGTCTAACGATGTATGATCTATTGATTGTTATGGGCCTGAGCTAGGCATAGCTCCAATATCTGGCTTTTGTTTTAAGGATAGGAAAGAGGGCTCATGTTAACTATTTTCTGTTGTTGGTGGTGGTTACAGAAAAAGCAGTTTAGGGTTAGGGCCAGAGCTAGTATTCAAATTTATTTCTTCTTAATTCTTTCTGTGTGCAAAAGTGCTTCTTAAACTTTTAAGTTTTTGATTGATCTGTATTTCTTTGTAAAAACAAAATGGATTTACCTAACAGTAATAATGTTTCTCACACACTTGGAATTTTAATGTCTAGCACAGCCAATTTAGTCATGCCCTGCAAAGAGCACTTGGAATCACAGAGCTGTGAGATCCTGTCCTGCCTGTTAATGATGAATACGATTAGTGTGTTACTGTATACCCTTGGGCCTTGATGATTTCATCTTGCCAGCAGCATTGTTATGATGACTGATTGAAGGAAAGGATTTAATATCTTAGCATAGTAAATGATAGGTACCTTATTTGTTTTCCTAAATTTAGAATTTGCTTTTGGTAATAACAGAGGCAGATGGACTACAAACATTGCAGTAGCATTTCTCAGCAGTGTTCCAAATTTTAGTAGGTAACACACTAAGGAAAAAATAATAAGTATCATGATAAAAAAAAAAAGTCGAGTGGCTGGCTAGATGACCCTCAGAAATACTATATATACCTTCCATTTGGAGATTTGCTAGGTGTAATCATGTAGATTCTTTCTTTCTTTCTTTTTTAAAAGGATTTTATTTATTTATTTTTAAAGAGAGAGAAATGGAGAAGGAGGGAGAGAAATATCAATGTGTGGTTGCCTCTTGTGCTCCCCTAATTAAGGACCTGGCTTGCAACCCAGGCATGTGTCCTGACTGAGAATCAAACCTGTGACAATTTGGTTCACAGGCTGGCACTCAATCCACTGAATCACACCAGCCAGGGCATACATATTTCTTTTTTAAACAAAGGTAAACTGAGTTCATAATTAATCCTTTGAGATCACTGATTTTAAAGAATACCAGCATCCCATGTGGCATGGTTTGTGAAGTACTTTTTTAGGGTAAATTTCTTTTCTTTTCTTTTTTTTTTTAGATTTTATTTATTATTTTTCAGAGAGAGGGGAAGGGAGAGAGGCAGAGAGGGAGAGAAATGTCAATATATGGTTGCCTTTCACTTGCCTTCAGCTGTGGATCTGGCTGGAGACCTAGTTTGCAACCTGGTTGTGTTGCCCTGGCTGGGAATCGAACCAGCAACCTTTGGGTTCGCAGGCAAGCACCTTATCCACTGTGCCACTAGCCAGGGATTATTATTATTTTTTTAAAGATTGTATTTATATTTCCAGAGAGGGGAAGGGAGAGAGGCAGAGAGGGAGAGAGATATCAATGTATGGTTGCCTTTTACCTGCCTCTGGCTACGGATCTGGCTGGAGACCTGGCTTGCAATCTGGTTATGTGCCCTGACTGGGGAATCAAACCAGCAACCTTTGGGTTCGCAGACCAGCACCGATCCACTGAGCCACCAGCCAGGGCTGCGGCTGTGTTTTACGCTTTTAGTTTTATGGAGTTTGGGAAGGGAGTTAGACAAGTTTGGTAGAATAATGTCAAGTAAAAGAGAAGGCCTGAGGCATTCTTTTGTGAATGCAATACATGAACTTTAGCACGTGGACTTTATTTCAGCTGCCTTTTTGCTTAATTTTTTAGTATATGTTTTAGAATTTGAAGTTACATAGTTGAGTTTCATGTAAGTGATATAAAGTGGTCTTTTCCTTTAAGCAAATTGCATTTTTAATACAAATACTATTGAAAGTAATTACAGAAGTGGGAAATTTAAAATTTTGGTAATGATTAGATTTTTTGTGTTTTATTTCAGGTTGTTTCCCGAAGAAATCCAGAGGATGTCCAGGAGGTAACATGTTATTCATATAAACATTGTATTTTATGTATTTGACAACAATTTAATTAAATGTCTTTTTAAGGAAATTGAATTATCAGATTTTGTATTTGTATGTTTGTGTGGAAATTGTCTTTAGCTCACAAAACAGTAGTAGAAGTCTCATTTTTCAGACCTATTAAGTACATTTTAAGTTTTAGCAGGATTTATAAGTAAGAATTTGAAGAACTATTCAGATCTATAAACATGTGTTAGATTTTAGTAGGTGATAATTATATAAATAAGATTTTCAGGAAATTATAATGCTGTTTAATAATGTGGTAATTTTATTGATAGGTAACATTTGTAAGATTTCGAGATTGGTTAAGAGCCCCTAATTTACCTATTTCGAAATCATGATTCCCATTTAATTAAAAAAAAAAAGGAAACTATTTGGTAACTAGTATTAATTTTAAAGATTATAATATTAAATTGCGGGTTTCTGTCTACTTCCATTTTTATATAGGGTTGACATGTTGCTATGTTGGAGAACTGCTTTGGGTGTAGGTGTTCTTTTTAAAATTTTTCACTTGATAAGTAAGTTCTTTTGCAGATTCTTTCTTTCTAAAGTGATACCATTTTGTTATATACTTGCTTAAAACGGTTGTTCTCTGTGTGTAATTACTTTGTACTTACATACTTTAGGAATCCTTTCTGAGGAGATTTCTTCTTTTGAACTGTTTTTGATTTACTTTCATATTAGGACTTGCTCATTTGAAAAAATTTATTTTCCAATTATAGTTGACATACAATGTTATATTAGTTTCAGAAGCACAACATATTGACCAGACGTTTATATACCTTATGAAGTAATCACCTCGATCTCATTTTTACTAAGATTAGGACGTACTGGGGCTTTTTCTTTCTTATAAAGAAACAGCCACTGCAAGTTGACAGTCTTGATTCTGCAACAGTGTTTTTTCAATTGAATATCTTTAGGTGGGGTATGTACTTTTTATTTTGTCACAGCTCCACTGCTTACTGAAAAATCTGGTTTGACTCATACTCATACATTTAAGTTGATTATTTGGTAGTGGTTTGAGTATGTAATATCAGGTTTAGAGTACATATTGACTTTTATATGTTATTACCATTTTTTAACTATATGTAGTCTGATATTTGTTTTTTTCTGTGGTTAAAAATAGCTCAATGAAAGACATATTTTAAAAAAGATTTCTCAATATTTTCCTTAGGGTTTTAAGATAGCTTACATCCCCTGCCCCTAATAGCCATGAAGAGAATATTTTAATACAATTATTTTGGAAGAAAATAGCATATATATATATATCCTTCTAAAATCGCAGTGAAGGTAATTGGCTCCATTGATTGAAGTACTCTCCACTTAAGTGCCAATTGATTAGTATGAATGTTCTTGAGAGTTTAGAATTTGTTAGAATGTTGAGTTAATAGTCAATGCCTGGGTTTTCTGCTTTTTGAAAATTTGCAACTCTGTTAAAATTGAAAATGGGTTGTGTTTCTTTTGAAAATACTGTCTGATTGCTGTGCTGTAGTTTGTAGCTTGATGTTCCCCTTTTCCAGGGAGAATCCTGAACCAACCTATCATGAACATACTCTCTGCCATTTCCTTAATCCTTTTTGGGGGAAAACTCTTTTATATTAACAACTGTTGGTGAACCATTCATCAGAAAACTCTTGTAAGTGTCCTTTAGTCAGATGATTGCATGGTCCTTTGTTAGAAAATCTATTTAAAAAAAAAAAATCAAAACATGTCTTCTGTCTAGCTGGCTTCTGAAAATAAAGTAATCTCAAAATTATAACAATACTTTTAAAAAAGCCTCACCCGAGGACAAGCTTATTGCTTTTAGAGAGAGAGAGAGGAATGGCAAGAGCGGGGAGGTGAGAAACTCAAAGAGAGAGAGAAACATTGATCTGTGGGGCCAAATTCGCAACCCAGGCATGTGCCGTGACTGGTACTAGAGCCCATGCTCTTTTGGTTAATGGGATGATGCTCCAACTGACAGAGCCTCACCTGCCAGGGCGTAACAATGCTTTTTAGTTTCCCTGTGTTTCATTTAAACTTCGGAATTCTCACTTAGGGGAGGAATTCACCTTCTAAGTTGTGTTTCCATTTCCTTTCCTTTCACTTTCTCTCTTTATTAACCAATTCATTTATTATTGCTCTAAAATTTAGGCTCTACAGGGCCATTGAGGATTAGTAGATGTTTAGTTAATTTAACCAAATATAGGACTAGTAATATTCTATCCTTGTAAAACAGAAGTTTTGCTGTTTGTTTCTACATACATAAATACCTTGCCACATGCAGTGTTTTCTTCCCAAGAATGCTTAAATGTTAACATGGGTTAAATAATTTAAAATTATTTAGGATAGCCTTTTCCCCCTTATCTGTTAAGCATTTCTTCTGAAGTTTTATTTATTAAGTACAGCCTGGGTGAGTTGGAGTGGGGACAGCAGTCCACAGAAGATCCTCTCCTCAGAAGATCCTCTAGAGTGTGAACATTTGTAGTGAGTAGGGAGAGATGGAGGTGTGCTTCCCACCCCCACCTTTATAAGGAAGTTACCTATATAGCTCTGTTTCTCTGTAGGTAGTAAATTTTACGGGTGTCAGAAATGTGTCAAGGGAAAGACAGTCCATAAGCAAATAATATGGTAGGTGAAGCAGCAAGTTCTAAGTACGACAGAGTAAAAAGGACAAAGTTAATTGAATTCAGTGATTTAGTAAAATACAAGAAAGTGAAAGGTTTTTGGTACAAATGGAGTTATCTCCAAACTTTTTATGTAAAAATATTTAAGAGAATATTTTTCATAAATATTAAGCTTTACTTAATTTATAAATTAATATTTAATTGAGGTATTCATAACATAAGACATTTCTGCAGAATTGGTTCAATAGAGCAGTAGCTGTTATACAGTGATTTTTTTTACAATAAAAATAATTATTAGAGAAATTTTTTTCTTAAAGATTATTATTTTTTAGAGAGGGGGAGGGAAGGAGGCAGAGAGGGAGAGAAAGATCAATGTATAGTTAGTTGTCTTTCACCTACCCCCAGCTACGGACCTGGCTGGAGACCTGGCTTGCAACCTGGTTATGTGCCCTGACTGGGAATTGCCTATCCACTGAGCCACCAGCCAGGGCGAGAAAATAATTTTTGCATGTGTCTTTTGGGACTATGTGCAGTCCATTTATAAACATTAGCACTTGTTGATGTAATGGAACTACACTTCTGTTCACTTTTTCATTTTGAAGATTTCTAGAAATGTCCAAGCTTAAAGGAGTAAGAAGAAAAGGAGTCAGCGAATAGTGACATTTTGTGATGGTTTGGTTTCCCACATTACCTGCAGGTTTATGTTTGCTTTTAAGTGTTTAAGTTCTAAGGTTCTAGTGTTGAGAATAAGGAATATGTGAGTGAATAATTTAGGACATGGTGAGAGAACAGCAGTCATACCTTGAGAGCATGGTTCCTGCTCTGCTCTGACAACCTGTTGGTTGATGTGCCATGGTATCATTATCATTATTTTATCTTTATTGTGTTTGAATTGTTAACTTTCGTCCCTTATATTACTCTGCCTTTATTTTACAGTGATCCTAACTAGGGTATACAGATTTGTGTACCTGCAGATTTGTTTCCATGAACTAGGTAGTCTTTTTTTTTTTTTTTTAGGTAGTCTTTTGAATAGCTCTCATGTCTAGTTTGTCATGACTTTAAGGATGGCATTACCTTATGTGAGATTATTTTTATAAGCCTTTTTCCCATTTCCTTTTTAAGTCGTTGGCAATGTGGTACCACCATAATTTGATCTACTTTGAAAAAGAAATTTTTTTTTTCATGGTCGAATTATGTTCATGTGTCAAAGTTAAAAACTGCAGAGAAGCACAAAATGTGAAAATCAATCACTGTAATTTCACTATTCTGAGGACTGTGCTTTCCAAGTATTGGTTTGATTCTCTCAGTGCCTCTGGCTCTTTTACTGGAACTATTGGTCCTTTGTCCTCAGCATGTGTCTCATTCACCTCTATCTTAAAATAAAATTTCTTCTTCCATTCCTGTGCCCTCTCTCATGGCATAGTCAGGTTTCTTAAACACTTTGCGCTTGGTTTTCTCTTCCTTACTTCTGGTTGGTCCCTCCGTGTTAGGGTTCCCTAAGAGTCTGTTAGATGCCTCCTCTCGTTACAAATGCTGCTGTACCTTTCCTGGGTGATTACTGTTGACCCTCCAGATTAATCAATCCGTCCTGCGTACTCCTTGCTCTTGCATCCTGAACCCATTTACCTGTGGAGCATTTCCAGGTAGGTGCCTCACAAACACCCACAGCAAATGTATCTAAAATTGAACTTTATTCTTTTCTCAAAAGAGCTTCTTTTCCCTTGGCTTTTCATCTTAAGTAGCCCCACTATTTATCCTGTTGCAAAGCCAACATTCTAGTAATTGTACTTGGCATTGCTCTGCTTTTAGAACTTAGCCACAACCCCTTCGTTCTCTCTTCATTTTTGTTGGTCTGCTCACTACTTCCTTTGAGGTTTCTCACCTAAAATACTGCTTTCTGCAAAGCCTTCTTAGGTACCCAAGGCTGACTGAGGGGCTCCTTCCATAACACCCTTGGGCTCCCCTTCTAGCATTGATCTCGCTGCACTACTGTGTTGGCTTATTCTTCCTAGTGAGGCTGGGGCGCCTCGCGGGAAGGGATTGTGCTTCTCAGTTCTTCAGCCTTTGTGCCAACACAGCGTGCAGCGCAAAGTAGGGCCCTATGAATACTTGTTTTGATGACTATTCTTGTTGTTGAGTAAGTGAATAAAAGGAAGCATCAGGAGAGCAATTTACTTAATTCATATTATAGTCTAACTGGTGCCCTTAGGATGATATCTGTGTTAGGAACAAGAAACTTACTAATCAAGGTAGAATTTTTTTATAGTTAGGGAAAGTTTAGTGATGAATTTCATGTATACAGAGCAAATTTTTGACAAGAGTCTTAAAGCTTTGCTTATTAACATTGCACCTTAATACTGAGAGTGTTAGAAGTGAAGTAGGTAGGTTTTTTAGCAAAGTCCCCAATATATGAGGTGACAGAATGTAAAACTCAGTTTTACTTATTTTGTGGAGCCTGACGACTGAGTCAGTGATATCAAGGTGATTTCAAATCCTTTTTAATGAAGTTTTTTTCTAATTTGAATGGGGTTAAATAGTACTTAAAACTAATGAAGGTAAATTTACGTTTTTTACATGTAAAATCTGGATAATTGTTGTTTTGAAATATATTAGTTTTAATGGAATTCTGATCAGGATTCAACTTCTCCTAGAAATCTTACTACTATTTTAAACTGAGATTTATGAAATGAAAATGTTCACATTAATTACTTGCTACATGTTTTTTCTTCAGTGTTACCTTTGTTTATTCTTTTAGGCAAGTACTGAGTGTGTACTTTGTATTTAAAAGCTGTCTAAATGAAATATTTTGTACTCATGAACATGCTGTTTTTGAGACAGAATATATATTTTGACATTTAGCTCATTTCCATGGCCAATAGTAATTGGCTTTGAAGAGGTTAAATGACACTTTAGGTGGGATAGACCTTCTTTGTACCAGGTTGAATATTTTTCCAGTGTGAAGGAAATAGTTCTTGTTTAAAATGAAATTTAAAAATTGAGACAATGTTTGGAGGAAGAATTGCTGTTTTATACTTTAAAGTAAATGCTAGTTAATTTTACACAGTTAACCATATTGGTTTGCCTTTGCATGACAGTTTTGAGGACTTTAATGAAACAATTATATTTAGATACCTGAACCTAAATAATTTTACTATGAGATACACATTTAATTTTTTTCTCTTAGATAATCATATGGAAAAGATACAGTGACTTTAAGAAACTACACAAAGAACTATGGCAAATTCACAAAAACTTATTCCGACATTCAGAACTGTTTCCTCCATTTGCTAAAGGAATAGTGTTTGGTAAGTGATTATATTTAAGTTATGATTTTAAAATGTGATTAGCTAATTATACGTATGTGCTAAATCCTCAAATACTGTACCATAAAGTTAGAAGCCCCTTTATTACGATAATTCATGTCATCCAGCAAGCATCAAGCACATGAAGTTGTTTTTCATGTTCTTGGTACAGTTTTGCTAACTCAGAATGGATTCACTCTTATCTTTCATCAAATAACAACACAACAACTACTGTACCCAATCAGATAAAAAACTGTGTAAGAACGTAAAAAAAAAAAAAAAAATGATGTTGAATTATTTTTATAGATCTTTTTTTATTTTTAACGTCTATACTTTTTCTTGTAAATGTTGACCCATTTATTATGTAATATCAAATATTGTTAATATCACAGATCTGTAAAGGAAATTTTTAATAAACCAAATTATAATTATTCAGATTTGAGTAGCAAGACTGAATAGGCAAACTTGGATAGCCAGCTATCCAAATCTGAATTGTTATAGTTTTTTTCCCCAAAGACTTTTAGACAGAAGTGGTTTCAAGGGTTGAGATATAATAAATAAGTAATAAACTTTCTGCTTCATCAAGGACACTCTTAAGTGAAGCTGTCATTTAAAAATATTTTCATATGAGTGAATGGCAGTAAGGAATATGACAGTTACTAGTAAGTGTAGTTTTCTTCATTGCCATGATTTCTGCTAAGACGCCAGCAGTTTTACCGCCATTGCTTTCAAATTATCAGTGCAGATGTCATTGTGGTGAATAATGCAACTACTGTCTTGTTATAAGAATGGTATTGACCTTGTTGATCTCTTGGAAGACCATTGAGGTTCCCTCAGTTGTCTGTGGATTGTGTTTTGAAAACACACATGCACGCACACACGCATGTGTACATACACATGGGTATTTCTTCCAGCATTTTCAATAGAATACAGAAAATAAACTGAATTTTCTCACTATGTGACTCTGTGGATCTGCCATAATTTAGACAGTTCATAGAATTCTTCAGTTATTTGACGTATACTGGTATAGAAATATGTCCAAGGTCTTTTTTTAAGATACAGAAAACAAATGTTGCAAAGCAACGTGTTTATAAAGATCCCTTCTGTGTTTAAATAGACATACGTATTTGTGCGAAGACATCCTACACCCATTTGAAAAATGTATAAAACCTCTGGGGCCATGGGAGGAGGGCTATTTTTACTTTTTATCTTAAACCCCCTGTACTGTAGAATGTAACTGTGAATACATACTTTTAAATTTCATGTCAGTAGACACACAGCCTGTCTTTATTTACTTTTTTTTTTTTTAAAGATTTTATTTTATTATTTTTAGAAAGAGGGGAAGGGAGAGAGGCAGAGAGGGAGAGAGACATCAATGTATGGTTGCTTTTCACCTGCCTCCAGCCACAGACCTGACTGGAGACCTGGTTTGCAACCTGGTTATGTGCCCTGGCTGGGGAATCGAACCTGCGACCTTTGGGTTCGCAGGCCGGCACCTTATCCACTCTGCTACCAGCCAGGGCTTTATTTACTTTTAAAAATATTTTGTTGTTCATGCTGTTACAGTTATCCCAGTTTTCCTCCCTTTGTCCCTCTCCACCTAGCCACCCCCTTTCCCACAGTCAATCTCCACACCTTTATTCATGTCCATGGGCCATGCATGTACGAGTATATTTTTTGACTAGTCCCTTCACCTTTTTGCAACTAGTTACCACCTCCCCACTCCTCTCTTACAGCTCTCAGTCTGTTCCCTGTTCCTATGCCTCTGGTTCTATTTTGCTTGTTAGTTTATTTTGTTCATTAGATTCCACTTATACATGAGGTCAGATGGTATTTGTGTTTTGCCACCTGGCATATTTCACTTAGCATAATAGTCTCCAATTCCATCCATGCTGCAAAAGATAAGAATTCCTCTTCCTTCTTTTTTTTTCTTTTCAAAATGTTTTGTTTATTTATTTTTAGAGAGAGGGGAAGGGAGGGAGAAAGAGAGAGAGAAACATCGATATGTGGTTGCCTCTAGCATGCAGGGAACTGGCTCACAACTCAAGCATGTGCCCTGACTGGGAATCAAACTGATGATCCTTCATAGGTTGGCTCTCACTCAACTGAGCCACACTAGCCAGGGCAGAATTCCTTCTTTCTTACTGCTGTGTAGCAGTCCATTATGTAAATGTACCACAGCTTTTTTATCCACTCATCTATTGATGGGCATTTAAGCTGTTTCCAAATCTTGGCTATTGTAAATAATGCTGCCATGAACATAGGGGTGAATATATTCTTTTGAATTGGTGTTTTGGGATTCTTAGAATATAGTGCCCAAAGTGAAATTCAAGGGTCAAAAGATGGTTTCATTTTTAGTTTTTTGAGGAAACTCCATACTGTTTTCCACAGTCTGCGTTCCCACCAACAATACACTAGGATTCCCTTCTCCCACATCCCTGCTAGCACTTGTTGTTTGTTGATTTATTAATGATAGCCATTCTGACAGGTGTGAGGTGATACCTCATCATGGTTTTAATTTGCATCTCTTTAATTTGCACAGCCTGGCTTTTAAAACAACAAGCTTGTCACTGGGTGAAAGGGAATGGCTTCCAAATTGATTGTTAGCTATTATTGTATGTTGCTGATGGATTATCTTCAACTTTTCTCCTCGTTCTTATGAATTATAGAGTGAAAGCTTCTTATTAATCTTAATAAGTAAGCAATTTATCACTCTCACTAAACGGTACGGTCCATTTGTAATTCTTGATAACTGCAGTGAACCCTGCAGGCAGCAGCTGTGCTGTGTGGCGGAATGCTTGGTTGATCATCCGTCTTCAGCTACTCTCACATTTTCGTAGGTAAGCCTCGGCGGCAAAAAACAGTCCTGTTAATGTTGGGTTGGCCAGAAAGTTCATTTGTTTTTTCTGTAAGATGGCTCTAGTAGAACTTAGTTGTCTTTAACTTTATTCAGAACAGTTTTGTTAGATTAGATTGTGACAGCTGTCATTTTAGCTTGCATTAAAAAAAAATCAGAATTGGAGCATTTTTGTATAGCTATTTTAATATTGAAGATGAAAGAAAGTACACAACAGTCTCAGTGTATTATGCTTAGGTAAAAATGTAACTGAAACGGATGGATGTAATACAACAACAATAAAATTTAAAAAAAAAGTAACTGAAATGCAAAACAAATTTTTTGGCCAACTCAATAATTTGCAGAACCATCAGATATATAACAGTGAAAAGACCATACCTTTTGGAATCAGATGGATTTAGACCAAATCTTTTATCCACTGTTTACTAGTGGTATGATTTATACAAATTAACATCTGAGTCTTTTTTCTTGTTGGTCACATAGAGACAGTACTTACCTTTTCTAAAGATTATATCTGTAGTGCCCGACATATCAGCTGTTGTTAGTGGTATTATCTGGTGCTTAGTTGGTCATTCCTCTAATATGATACTCTCTTTTGTCTCTTACACAACTCCACTGTGAAATTTTTGGTTAGCCTTTCAGACTTTTATTTTTTATTTTTATTTTATTTTATTTTTTAAAGATTTTATTCATTATATTTAGAGAGAAGAGCAGGAGAAAGGAAGAAAGGGAGACAAACATCAATGTATGGTTGCCTTTCATCTACCTCCAGCTACGGACCTGGCTGGAGACCTGGTTTGCAACCTGGTTATGTGCCCTGGCTGGGGAATCGAACCAGCGACCTTTGGGTTCACAGGCTGGAGCCTTTCAGACTTTTAGATGACTCCTCTTCCAGGGAGTTGTCTATGCTTCCTTTAGACTGAGTTAGTTGTTTGCCCTTCCAGTTCTACTGCTCACCAATATAGCAACTAATGCATTTTCTTCCAGTTTTTTTAACTTGCAAAAATTTCAAATTTACAGGAAATATCCAAAAGAATAATTTAATGAACACTAACATACCTTTTTGTCCAAGTTCACTGATTGTTAACAATTTGCCACGTTTGTCTGTAATGCTTTATGTGTGTATCTCATCATTTTCCTGAAACATTTGAGAGTAAGTTGTAGGTATTGTGACATTTTATCCTTATGTGTTTTATTTTGCCTATATCCACAATACCATATCACAATTAAGGAATTTAATATTGATACAATAGTATTATCAAATATGCAGTCCACATTCAGATTTTCTCAGCTGTCCCCAAAATACCCTTTTTAGATCTCTCCTGTATCCAGGATCATGCCTCTAGGTTTGTTTCTTTAAGTTAGAATATTCCTTGGCCATTTCTTTCTTTCATGTCATTGACATTGTAAAAGAGTATAAGATTGTTTTGTAGGTTTCGCAATCTCATCTGATTGTTTTCTCATGATGGGATCACTCACTTTTTTATCGTTATAGCCCTTCTCACACTGTGACTTCCTGTGAGAGAGAAAAGCAGCTCCTGACAGCTGAGGAGCTGGCCTGGGCCTGCTTTAGCCCAGGCGGTACTGAGAGTTGACCTGGTAGTTGCACTAGGCTGTGTTGTCCTCCTGTTGACCACGACCATTAGACAAGGCCACTGAGTGTCCTTGGATCAAGACAAAAACAAGATCATTGTGATCATGTCTGGACATAGCCAAAAACATGACCTTTGTTCATGTCACAAAAATGATCATGCATGTTTTCATCCTGGCTACCATAGAGTGACGCAGCTTCTTTATAAATCACAGCCTTAGTGTTTTTTCATTTTTGTTGCCGTCATAGCAAGAGTTAGTTATTGAAGTCATAGAAGTAGATAGAATTCATAAAATCATAGAATTAAGCCCCCTCTTCCTGACAGCATTTAAACCGGGGCAAAGCTCCTCTCCTTTGACCCTTTCCCAGAAGCAGCCAGTACAAGGCCAGCCCTGTAAGTCCTCCCTCAACACCTCCTTAGTAAAATGCCCCAGGGCTCCCAATAGCATTCGTCTCCCTCGCTGCCAGGAGTAGTAGATCCAACTTGTTTAACCAAGCGGTATGTTCTTGGTGCTGTCGACTACAGGGAGTTCACACCCAAGAACTTAGGCCTCTGTTTGTACTCTGTCAATTAATTTTTAATGCAGTTAAGAATCAGAATCAAGCTTTTCTGGCTAGTTTCTTACTGGTTGAGGATAACTTTTAGTTTTATATAACCATTCACATTTGCATTCATCATTGACATTTGCATTTTGAAAAAATTATAAGCTCTGTTTTCCTTTTTTTTTAAAGCCCTGTTTTCTAGTAATTGTTATATACAAAAAACAGGATTTCAAAGGCAGTTCATAAAGCAAAGAGACTTTATTTCCAGTGATTTGCCAGCTTTGTTAGAATGTTTTAATCTATTTTCCCTCAGCTTTTAATGAACTATTATCTAGTAATTGGGAGTGTTGGAGTAGCTTATATGTAATGTATACATGTAAATAATATAATAAATATTGTATAATATTACATGTAAAGTTTCTGAGAAAGACCTTGTTTTGCATTTTCTATTGTAAATTATGTATAATTTTTCTGCAGTGTTCACAGGGAAGTAAACATTGACCATGTGAATGGAAATTTAAAGCACCTACTCACGTTTCTTGGTGTTGCTGCCCTAAAGGATTAATAACAAAAAATCTTGAGTACTCACTTGGTTTTAAAAACTTGACATGTATGAAATCTTTTAGATCTAACATCTAGAGAATAGCTACTAGAGTGTTGTCTGCCATTAGGATGACTGTTGACCCTTGCTACTTTTTAATTTACTTTTAAAATTAGGTGGTTTTGTTAGCTATATTAGGGCCAATAGTTAATACATTAAAATTCATCTACAGATGTCTTTGCTTGTGCTACCAAAACTATATTTTTCATTATTCTGAAATACCTGAGAAACAAAGAAGTGAGCTTGTTTCCTTCATCCTATTGTTTTGATGATAGGATACAGTGTAATTGAACCTTTTCATGCATGAGCCTTTACTTTCAGTTGTGCTCCACTCTGAAAAATGCTCTCATTCATCTCCACTTGTCCAAGTGGAGTGGAGTGGAATTGCATAGATCAGTAGAAGTACAGCAGAGATATGCTTTTGTATATGTATTTTATTTAGAACTTGATATACGCATTGCTTTAGCACTTTAGTGCTGCCTAATGGGGAGATGGGATGAGTCATTGATCACAGTAGGATTAAAGCTCCCAAATTTTTATGTATTTGTTTTCACTAGTAAATAAGATTTTAAAGGGTGTCCTCAAATATTAGAAAGCTTTTCATTAAAATTTTTCAGTAAGTAGTTATGCATTTGAAGATAACATCAGGTGGTCTCATGGGTTTAAACATAATGTGTGTATTTTCTGGGTTTCTGTTCTAAGATTTTAGATGTCCACAAAATTATTAATTTGCAGGCACTGGAATTTACCATTTTGTTTAAATGATAAATATGTTGGACAATGATTATAACCTCCAATGTGTATTTAATATTTTATTTAGGAAAGAGGAATAAAGAACATTTAGCTGTATTTTAACCTTTTTGGTCAGTGGAATTTCCCCAAGATTGAGAAATTTGTATTGTTCCAAGCTGAGCATTTGCTACGTGGGGTGGGGCTTTTGTTTCCAGATAATAGTATTGATAAGGGAGCTAGCAGTGTCACTTTAGATGTGCTTTTTTCCTTGGGAGAATTGAGTTTAATTGAGTTGTTGCATATAAACTGGTAACTAATAGAAAAACAGGTATAACATAATGGATTATATCAGGTTTGGTTACTTGGGACAAAACTTACAACCAGATAGATGTCAGTTTCAGCTCCCCAGTAATCAGGAATCTAAGCTCCAACCTTGTTGTTCTGTCATTTTTTAATCTTCCACTTCATAATCCTTCTTGGAAATGGAAAAGGAGAAAGAAGAAAAGGGAGGGAGGGCTGGAATATACTTAGCTGTCTCTTAAAGAGATTTCTGGGAATCTGCAGTGTAACTTCTGTTTATGTTATTGGCTAGAACTAAATCCATGTCCAAATGTAATGCAAGGCAAGCTGGAAATTATAGCCTCTTTCCCCCCCTAGACTGTTATGTACCTAGTTAGAAATTGGGGTTTATTTTAATCAGGGAAGAAGGTGAGGACAGATATTGAGGTAGCAACTGGCAGCTGATTCTGTAGTAAATAAAACTTTATAGTGGATGTTAGGAATTCTCATGTTGACTACCACCACTTACCTGCTAACTTTTACTGGGCCCTGGGCTGTTTGAAGATACTGGCAAAAGTTACAAACCCTTCCCTTGAAAAATGTACCTGTGAACATGTGCATGGAATTTTGTAGGATTGTTGCCCCAGGAACCCATGCATTAAGACTTGGGAATTGTTTATGGATCCACTGGTAAGATTTCTTAGTGAAAGTGATTATCTTCTAGGATAGACTGTTCCACTGTAAGACAGTTATTTTTGTTAGAATAGTTTTTCTAAGTTTTCATTATTCACTCATGCAGTCAACAAATGTTTATTAGCATTTTCTAGCTGCCAGGCACTATGATGGTACTTGAAGGTTCAACAACACCATGATTAATTTTTGAAGTGCTCACTAGGTGCCTGGCATGGGACTGAGAGACTTAAGTACATTCTTCATTTCCTTCATTTTATAAATTAGGAAATAATCTGCCTAACATTTTATAGCTAATGAATGATAGAGCTAGTATTTGAATCCAAGTCTAACTCTAAAACCATTTCTTTTAGTTACCATGAAGCAGACATTCCACCATAAGCATGAGATACATTAAGTATTTAGTGGTTCAGTTTCAAATTCTTGCCTTGGGTAATATAACCAGGAGCCTCTTTGTGCCTCAATTTTCTGTTAACATTTTGCAAAATCATTAAGTATGTGATGATGATATTCTTAAATTTATATTTTTTAAAGCCTATATTGCCATCAGTATGATGCATGGCATGCGACAAATGCCAACTGGTCGTGTGATCTGAGAGTAGTAAACATGGTTGTATTTGAAAATCTTATCAGCATTCAAGTGGGACATGTTGTTGAACAGTTCTGCGAACGCCATCTGTCCGTCACCCTGTCCAGCATCTCACTGGTGCTGCATGTTCTCTCTCACAAGCACCCTCAGGGACGGTGTCACACGTGGAATTCAGCCTAAAAAGCTTTTTGCTTAAAATGGAGGCCTTGGACCCCATTGATATACAGATGTTCTCATCATTTCATCTCTTCAGTACCTTTGTAAATAAAGAAGAGTGTAAAAAGGAAAATTATATGAGTAATTACAGTATTAAATTACTATAGAAAACCATTTGAGGTCTTTATAATTCTCTTTTCAACTTCAGTTTCAGATGGTCAGCTCCTTTAAATGGTAAGTTTCTTATATTGACAGGCCTTAAATGATGATGGCCTGTTTTGTGAGTTGACACCTCCAGATCTTGTTTTATCAGAAACATTTTCTCTTCGGTGACGGTGCTGCTGGTTCCAGTGTGGGGACAGATTTGACGTCAGAAGGTTGCTCACTAAGCACGGGGAACAGCAGTGAAAGGGCGGCTGCTGCTTTCTGCCTGTGAGCTTACATGGCTGTGAACAGGCGTTTGATCCTTCTTCATTTGTGTTGGTTCTTTTTCAATTCCAGGGCGGTTTGATGAAACTGTCATCGAAGAGAGGAGACAGTGTGCTGAAGACCTGCTACAGTTTTCTGCCAACATTCCGGCTCTTTATAACAGTAAACAGCTTGCCGATTTTTTCAAGGTTGGAGGTCTTTCTGAAGTACTTTGTATTTTCTGTATAGTAAAGCAAGTTTCAAGTTTTTGTAAAAAGTAGAAAATGTCATTTACTTCTGAATTCCATTATTCACCAAAATAAGTAGAAGTTAGTAGTGTCATAACAATGTCTATGGCATATCTTTTATTTTTAGTGTAGAAATATATGATTTTTGATTTGTAGACTTTATTATTTATTAAACATTTTTTTTTTTTTTAATTTAGTTTTAGAGAGAAGGGAAGGGGGGCAAGAAAAAGGGAGAGAAAAAACGTCAATGTGTGGTTGCCTCTCATGTGCCCCAACTGGGAACTTGTCCTGCAACCCAGGCATGTGCCCTGATGGGAATCGAACCTGTGATCCTTTGGTTCGCAGGCTGGCTCTCAGGCTGATGAGCCACACCTGCCAGGGTTGATTCATAGAGTTTAAAAAATTGATGCAAAGGCTTAGAGATTATATGATTCACTCTATTATAATTGAAATATGTTAAAAATAATTTTAAGAATATTGAAACTCCAGTGGTTATGTTCATTTTTTTTTTTTTTTTCAAAGACTTTTATTTCATTATTTCCAGAAAGAGGGGAAGGGAGAGAGGCAGAGAGGGAGAGAGACATCAATGTATGGTTGCTTTTCACCTGCCTCCAGCCACAGACCTGACTGGAGACCTGGTTTGCAACCTTGTTATGTGCCCTGGCTGGGGAATCGAACCTGCGACCTTTGGGTTTGCAGGCCAGCGCCTTATCCACTGTGCTACCAGCCAGGCCTATGTTCATTTTTTGAGGTATCTTTTAGTGGTAGACATTTTTTGGGGATAGAAACCATGTTAAGTCTATATACATTTTTTGTAATTGTACTAATTTATTCAAAGATAGAATGAAAATAGCTACAATTTTAGAGAGGTAAGTTAGTACAAATTATATTACCGGAAATCATTGAATATTTGTGTTTCTTGACCTGTAATGCTTTCATTTTAAGTTCTTTGTAATTTTAAATAATAATTAAAAAATTTATTTTCAACTGAACCTGTGCAGGTTGTCAGTTGATATCAATGTGTTCAATGATCACAACTTTCCTACTATGTCTAGCCTTTCTAGATGAACTGTGGGAGAGGGGATGGAGTGGGCAGGGTAGGGGAGAGCCATGGGGGAGTAATGGGACAACTATAATACAACAATAAATCAATTTTAAAAAAGAAAAAAAAGCTAGGTGAATGTGTCATAATTTTTTTCCCTTCTTTAACCAATAGTCTACTCATTTGTGTAAAAGTAATTTCTTAGGCCATACAGCCAGCAAGTTATATGAATAGTGGGATTTAAAATTTTCCTGATGCCAATGGCTCTAGGAAAGGAATTTATTTTTCTGACCTATTTTAGTTTACTGAAGAAAGTTGATCTTTTGAATATTACTACAGACTTATGACTTATACAGTACAAAATATAAATAGTGTTAGAACAGTTTATAGTAACAAAAAGATTCCTGCTGATTGACTTTGTTGCTTAATTTTTTGTTACTCAGTAGATTAGGCCAAGATGATGAATTTGGCTTTGCTTATGACCTAATGCAGATCTTTGGGATCAAAGGCCAGGTCAAAATGATACAACATTTAGCCCTGGCTGATAGCACAGTGGATAAGGTGCCGGCCTGCGAACCCAAAGGTCACAGGTTCGATTCCCCAGCCAGGGCACATAACCAGGTTATAAACCAGGTCTCCAGTCAGGTCTGTGGCTGGAGGCAGGTGAAACGCAACCATACATTAATATCTCTTTCCCTCTCTGCCTCTTTCCCTTCCCCTCTTTCTAAAAATAATAAAATAAAAATCTTAAAAAAAAAAGATACAACATTTAGCTCTTTGCTGTTCATGGTTACAGCTCTTTTAATGTGGAGTTGATGCTTATAGAAAAAGGCAGCATTGTTAAGGAAGAAGAATATTTATAGAAATTGTGAAAGACAAGACATACAAATTAACACATGCTAAGAGCTAAAAATAAAAAAAATCAGTTTATAGTAGTGATTTTCATTCTTTTTCGTCTCATGACACATATAAACTAATTACTAACATTCTGCAGCACACCAAAGAATTTTGATTTGTTCATAACAGACGGCTATTGTGTTGGCTATTGTCTTTTTCTTTCTTTCTTTCTTTCTTTTGACAATCTAAGGGAAAAAGAGGTCAGTGCCCCTGACTAAATAGTCAGGTGTTGCATGCTTTAAAAATTCTAGTGACACACCCTTGCAGCACACCGGTTGAAAATTGCTGCTCTAGGGACATAGTCAGATCTTAGACTTTGAACAATTTAAATAAATGTTACCCATTTATTCTCTTTCTTTGGGGTCTTGGAATTCCTTATTGTAACTGCTACTGGAAGACTTTTATTTTTAGGCCTTGTGAAATCAGAGACAAAGGAAGAGGAGGAAAAGATTGGACAGATTCAGAAAAGTAAAGCTAACTCTGTACCTAGAGATAGTCCTTGTCTCTCATTGGCCAGAACTGGGTCACAGGACAGTCCTTAAATCCAGAGAAGTCTGGGCAGGTGAACTTCTAGGTTTCTAAGTTTTGATTGTGGATAAAGGTATGGAGGGGACATTTTTGGGTAGCCACACCATAGGATGCGCTAAAACATCATAGTATTTTTTTTTTTTTTTGTAGAAACACTCATGAGTAACACATGCAAATAACGAGATAGGCATTGATTTGATTTTTAAAGAACATACACAAAGCTAGAAGGAATAGTGTAATGAGCCTCCACTACTCCTTACTCAGCTTCAGGAATGGTCAGTATGTAGCAAAATTTTTTATCTGTTGATTGCATTTCAAGTTTGTTGGCATAAAATTGTTTATAGTAGTCCCTTATGATACTTTTAAATTTCTGTAGGGATGGTAGTAATGTCCATCTTTCATTCATGATTTTGGTAATTTGTGTCTTGTCTATTTTTATCTTAATATAGCTAAAAGTTTGATGTTTTTGTTGATCTTTTCAAAGGATCAACTTGGTTTTATTGAATTTTCTCTATATTTGTTTCATTTTATTGATTTATACTCTATACTTTTTTCCTTCTTTTGCTTGCTTTGATTTACTTTGCTCTTTATTAAATTCCTTAATTCCTTAAAGTGGAAGCTTAAGTTAATCGATTTGAGATGGTTCTGTCTGATGTAAGCATTTACAGCTATAAATACTCCTCTTAGTACTGCTTGAGCCTCAAATCCCATAAATTTCTGTTTTGTTTTCATTTTTATTCAGTTTAGTGTATTTTCTGATTTCTTTTGGGCTTTTATTTTCTTGTTGATCCATTAGTAATTTAGAAACATGTCCTTTATTTTCCAAATATTCATGGATTTTTAAAAAGTTTATTGTTGATTTTTAATTTTGTTTTCTTGTGGTCGTGAACATAAATCATATGTTTTATAATTTCAGTCCTTTTAAATTTATTGAGACCTGATTTATTTCTTAGCATATGATCTGTCCTGGCAAATGTTCCATGTGTGCTTGAGAGGTATATACATATGTCAGTTAGTTCAAGTTAGTTGATAGCGTTTTGTCTTTTATGTCTTTGGTCATTTTCTAATTCTCTCAGTTACTGGGATGAGGCATTGAAATCTTCAATTGTTGTATTCCTCCTTTAGTTATGCTAGGCTTTACTTTATTTTGGGGTTCTGTTGGCACATACATGTATGCTTATAATGAATCTATCTTCCTGATGAATTGATTTACTCAGTCTGAATGCAGTGTTTCTCTTTGCCTCTAGTGAGATTTATTAAAGCCTGCCTTCGTGTGACTTTAACATAGCCAATCTAGATCTCTTACAGTCACTACTGGCATGGTATCCTTTTTCATTCTTTCACTTTCGGTCTGTTTACATTCTTGAATTAAAGTGTATCTCTCATATGCACTGTATAGTTTGATCTTATTTTTTTTATCCAGTCATAAAATTGTTGATTGGACTACTTTTATACTTAATTATTGATATGATTGAATTCGTCTGCCATTTTGCTATTTGTTATACCTCATATATTTTTGTTTTTCCTTTATGTCACCTTTTGTATTAACTTGTTAATGATTATTGCATCATTTAAATTATTCTTTATGAGTTTTTTTGTTAATTCTTATTGGTTGCTCTAGGGATTAAAACATGCATTTTAATTTATGACAGTTTGCTTGAGATTAATACTAACTTAATTCCAGTAAAATACAGAAAGTTTGCTACATAAAGCTTTGCTTATTCCCCAGCCATTATGTTATCCTATGTATACCTTAAGTACATTCGAAACATAACAATACATTGTTATAATCTGATGTATTTTAAGAAATTATGAGAAGAAAAAACAAGAACATGTGTTTATATAGCCTTTTTTTAATCTTAAAAATAGTATTTATTAAAAAATGTTAGGAAACGTAAAACATGTAACATAAAACAATGTATATACATCTAAAGTGCATGTACACAGAATGATAATACATTTTTGAGAGCATTTTCCTAAAGGAAATAAAATAATGAACAGGACAAGACTGTCCTTGGAATTATATAGTCTTTTATATTTACCCTCATATTCATCTTTTTTGGGTGTTCTTTATTGAGGTATATTCGAATTACCAACAGCTGTCATGTTTCTTTTTTTATGTATTATAGGCAGATTTGCTAGTGACAGATTCTTTCAGGCTTTGTCTGGAAATGTTTTTGTTTACTCTTCTTTTAAAAAAAAAAAATAATTGATTTTAGAGAGAGAAGAAAGGGGGAAGGGAGGAAGAAAAGGGGGAGAGAGAGGGAGGGGAGGGGAGAAGAAGGGAGAGGAGAGAGAGCGGAAGTGAGGGAGAAAGAGAGGAGAACATCAGTGTGGTTGCCTCTCACGTGCGCCCAGCTGGGGACCTGGCCTGTAACCCAGGCATGTGCCCTGACTGGGAATTGAACCCGTGTCTCTGGTTTCTAGGCTGGCTGCAGTCCACTGAGTCACGCCAGCCGGGGTTCTTTTTTTTTAAAATTGTTTTAAAATTTATATTTGCTATTTTATAAGTTACAGAGTTACACTTTCTTTTAATTCTCTAATCATGATTTCCTTCAGTTATTTGAACATATTTATAAAAGCTGCCTTGAAGTCTTTGCCTTCTAAGGTCAGCATTTTTGCCCTCTCAGAATCAGTTTCTATTGACTGCTTCCCACCCGGCCTCTGTATGGATTGCACACTTTCCTGTTTCTTTGTATGCCTTATATTTATTTTTGAAAATGGAAATTTTGGTTAATACATATTACAGTATCTCTGAGTTCTGATTTTTTCCCCCTGAGGGATGTTGTCATTGTTTTATTAGTTTGTTTATTAGGATGTCTATACTAAACCTGTGGCGACTATTTAATGTTTAATGTATAATTGGTTTGTGACTGCTGGTGCTTAATGCTCAGTCTTTATTTTATTTCATTTTATTTTATTTTATTTTATTTTATTTTTGTATTTTTAAACCTGGTTTAGTAGGGACTAGTCCTGTATCATTATGGTTTAGTGGACAGCCAGTGTTTGGTTTTTGCATGTACTTAAATACTTTATTTCACTTTATGCTTCTCCCATATGCTGATGATTCTTAGTTTTCAACCCTCAAGCAGTTTTGAAGTTCGATCTGGGCTTTTCTTGCCTTTGGGGTGCCTTGGGTTTGCTCTGGGCATTTGTACGGTTTGCCAGGGACTTGTAGGCAGCTTGATCCCTCGCTGCATGGATCCATGCATGATCTCTCCTGCATGGGTGGGTGGACAGTTTTTTAAGAACCCCAATAACTGTGCTATTTTCTGGATCTCCCTGGTAAATACCTGACTCATAAATGTTTTGGTCCTTTGCTTGACACAGCTTATGCTTGCTGAGCCACTCGCTTCCTGGACATTTGTGTGGCACTGAGATTGCTGCTATTACTGATAATGCTGTTTGGGGTAGATTTTCTTTCCTGTGCTTCAGTCAAAATCATGCCAGCCTCCTCTGCCACTGAATCTGCTGATTTTCAAAGTCTGCCTTGCCCTTGAATAATTACCATGGCAACCCAGCTGGGCTGGAAGGTGGTAGCAACCCCAGGCTAGAATGCCATAGCCTCCCACAGTGCTTACCTGAGGTTTTGCAGTTTTTCATGAGTAACCTCGCCTTCATTTGCTTTATGTTTTTGATCAAGTTCCAGAGCTCTCCACTGGTTGTTTTGACAATTTTCTCTAGTTATATTACTGTCTTTTGGGACAGATTTGCTAATCTACTTTTCTCCCATTTTGGTAATTTAGGTAGGTAACTGAAAGTCACTATCCATCTAGTGATAGAATGTTAATAGTTGACAATCACTTTCTATTAAGTGAGATTATAAATAAAATCAACTTTGTTTAGTAAAATTCTTAAGAATATTTGCACATTTCCTTAAAATTTAGTTTTAATGTTCAAAGGATGGCTTCATCTAGAGTAGGTACTTTTTCTGGAGAAAAAATTTAGCTATAAACTGTGATTGGAATATTTTAAATATTTTAAATAAAAAGTAGAATAATATGAATTCTTGCTTCTAAAGAATATTTATTTTTAAAGCTTGGTTCACTTAATACCCTAGGAAGTTAAATTTGGTAATTTGAGAAGGATCATTTGAAATTTCTCTTAAAGGTAAGCTGGCAGGGAGACGTTTGTTTAGGTAAAGATAATTGCTGGTTGTTGAATTCTTTGTGTTGGCATAGAGAAGAAATAGCAGTTGTATTTCTCTTGGGTTTTGTTATTCTGAAAGTAGTGTTGGGGAGCATAGAACTGCTGGTGGAAGGTAGAAGGAGAGACGGTAGGGAACAGAAGAGCTATTATTTTGTTTAGTTATAATATTTAAAGATTATAAGTGCATATATTCATGATTGGCGCAGAGCATAAAGCCATGGCACAAAATCACACTACTACCACTTGCCTGATAATAGCATTCTCTAATTATGTGTGAGAGAAAATAGTCTTCTTTTTAAGATTTTATTTCATTATCTCCAGAAGGAGGGGAAGGGAGAGAGGCAGAGAGGGAGAGAGACATCAATGTGTGGTTGCGTTTCACCTGCCTCCAGCCACAGACCTGACTGGAGACCTGGTTTGCAACCCGGTTATGTGCCCTGGCTGGGGAAACGAACCTGCGACCTTTGGGTTCGCAGGCCGGCGCCTTAACCAGAAAATAGTCTTTTGAGGCTTGAATTTGCAAACAAATATAGAATTAAATAATGACCACATTGAGAAATCAATATTAAATTATTAACATTGCATCTTTAATACAAAAATTTAAATTTATTTTCCTTATATTGTATTTTAATAGTTTTCAAGTTTAAGTCACCTCTGGGATCTTCTGAGGTGCTATGTGATGTACTGTAGTTTTTTTTTTTTTTTTTTAAGATTTTATTTCATTATGTCTAGAAAGAGGGGAAGGGAGAGAGGCAGAGAGGGAGAGAGACATCAATGTATGGTTGCCTTTCACCTGACTCCAGCCACAAATCTGACTGGAGACCTGGTTTGCAACCTTGTTATGTGCCCTGGCTGGGGAATTGAACCTGCGACCTTTGGGTTCGCAGGCCGGCGCCTTACCCACTGTGCTACCAGCCAGGGCCTTGTATTGTAGTTTTTAATTTGACAAAAGTAAATGACTGTCTGATGCAGTTCATCATTTATCACTAATTGGAATGACCAGTCACAAAGGATGCTGAACAGTATTCTTTAGCTATTTGGTTTTTGTCTTCGTATTTTAATGAATACTTTTGAGAGATTTAAAATAATATGCTTTTATAAAAAACAAGGTGTTATTATAAATATGATAATATAATATTCCTATTGAATTTTTAAATAATAGACTATTTTAGAGCAGTTATGTTTATAGAAAAGTTGTGCAGAAAGTATAGTTTTCTCACGTAACCTCCTACTCCCTCACAGATTTTCTCTATTATTAACATATTACATTGGTGTGATACATTTGTTAAAATTGATATTTCTGTTGATTAAAAAAAAGTAATTGTAATCTAGTTTAATAGATGAATAGTCTTTGTAATTCTTATGAATACTCAGTTGAGATTAGTGTAGTTCACTTATTACATTGAATTTTAAAAAATACTCTTATTGATAATGAAATGCAATTACTCTGATCTTTTTAGGGTGGAATAATTAATGATGGTTCTGAATTGATTGGTCCTGTTGAAGCTTATTCGGATTCCATCACTGATACCTTTCCTGAGTGTAGTACAGAAGGTAAGAGATTTTATTTTATTTTTTTATTTTAGAGGTTTTGACTGCAGAAGAGTATAACTCATATTCATGTTGCAAAAAATGAATGGATACAGGAATTTGAGACTGTTTATTAATTCTAAGATTCTTTTGATTTTTTTTCACATTTTAACATCACTGATATTTGCTGCATGATACTGCATTTAAATGACAGCTTTTTGTCTTTCTTCGTGATATATAAGGTACTGATTCCTCCTATAGTTAGTGGCATCTTAGATTTGATGAAGTGTTCAGAACTTTTATTCTCTAGAATAAGAACGCCTTGCTTATTAAGTTTATTTAGCCTCATCTGTCTTTCAGACAGTTAATTTCAAGAGTGGCTTTAAAAGTTTAGTCATATACCCAGAAAACCAAAAACAAAAACTAAGGCAGTTTTAGTGTTTTTGATATCTTTTAAAATAGCGAGTCTAAACCAAAGCAGTTTTTGTACTTTTAATTACTTTAATTCACAAATGGTTGATCTCTTGTTTTATTCCTCTATTAAGTCATCCTTGACTTTTTTTTTTTTAAGATTTTATTTATTACCTCTAGAGAAACGGGAAGGGAGAAAGGCAAAGAGGGAGAGACACATCACTGTATGGTTGCCTTTCACCTGCCTCCAGCTATGGACCTGGCTGGAGTCCTGGCTTGCAGCCTGGTTATGTGCCCTGGCTGGGGAATTGAATCAGTGACTTTTTGGATTCACAGGCTGGTGCCTTATCCACTGTGCCACCAGGCAGGGCCTTGAATTTTTATGAAGATTTAAAATGCATTTTTGAATGTTTGGGTTTCCCTTGATAGTTTTCTTTTAGGGAAGAGTTTTGAGTAACAAAAGAGATTTGGGGATAGGGATGGGAAGAGTCTTTAAGAATAAGTAGTTAGCCCTGGCTGGTGGCTCACTGGATAAGGTGCTGTCCTGCAAATGCAAAGGTCGCTGGTTCGATTCCCAGCCAGGGCACATAATAAGGTTGCAAGCCAGGTCTCCAGCCAGGTCTGTAGCTGGAGGCAGGTGAAAGGCAACCATACATTGACGTTTCTCTCCCTTTCTTCCTTCCTCCCTGCTTTTCTCTCTGAAAATAATAAATAAAATCTTAAAAAAAAAAAAAAAAAAGCTTAGGTAGTTAGGTTTGTTTGACTCGGCTGAGGTCTGGTTTATTTCAAAGTAAAATCACAGATGAGGCAATATTTCTTGATCTCTTTCATAAGTAGGAGCCTACTGTAGAGGAAGATGCTTTATGAAACTAACGTCGGGGGAGCCGTCTCCCTACAGCGTTGTTTCTGGGGGCATATACAGATGTCTGTCGGCAGACAGATTGGCAGAGAGCTTTTGCAGTCAGGCCCCATCCTGATTTGGTAGGAGCAACAAGTTCCCATCCATTGTGTAGACTGATGCACTTAAGTATATTTGACTTTTGGTTCTGCTGTATGAAGAAGTGATTAATTTTTCTTGTTTCTCATGGTGGCTCCTGTTGACTTGAAAGCAAAACTCATTAATTTACAGCCAGTGTCTGTGTAATGTTTGGGGCCCTCAGGCCGGGGTCTCTGTTGAGTCCCCAGTGTGATTTTTTTCTGTAACTAGCCTCATTGGAATGTGACTTCTCTGGGATAACCTGGTCTGGCTGTCACCTTAGAGATACCTCCTGCCGAGAAAGAGGGAGAGTGTGTTTTTTTTGTCTGTAAAATGTGCTGATTTGATGTTCAGTAGAGGACAAGTAGGACAGTTAAAATGTTTGTGGGAGAGTATTCAATGGGAATACAGCTCTTGGAAATGGAGGAATTTCTCTCTTCTCTTTCTCTGTTTTTTGATACAGTAATCAAAGGCTGTGTGATTTGGGAATGGTTATATTCTGTTGACAGCCATAATAAACCTTTGTTGCTAGTGGGAGTCAGCCATGGTGAGGGAAGGGTGTTTCAGGAGGCTGTTTCAGGGTAAGGTATCAGGGATGGGAGCCACACACAGAAGTCTTTTGTCCTTTGCTAGCATCTAGGAGGGAAAAGGAGGGGCATTGTTTTTAGGAATGACTTTTCTTGGGATGATGTTCTGAAAGGTGCAGAGCTGTTCTGGGTAAAAAGGTGACTGTGTTCATGTGAAGGAGATATAAGCTAAAGCTAAGATGAGTTAGTAATTTATTGTCCAGTCTGGGTGACTCAGTTAGAGAGGATACGATTAGTAAGTACAGTAAGACAATTGGCATAAACCAGGGCTGCCTCGGACACAATGGGCAGCAAGAGCCGCCCTGTCTCAAACAGCTGTTTCAGAGTTTGCCCTAGAAGTTTTGAAAAGATGGGTTTTCTTTGGAAGTAGTTTTCTCTTAGGAATATGCTTTTATGAGAGAAAGTGGGAGCAACACTTTTATTAAAAACTCAGGAAAGACTTACCTGAGATACCTAATGACCTTTTATCCTTTCAGGGTATAGGTAAGTTTTCCAACAATCTTACCACCTCTGAAATATACTGTGATCCACTCAAAATGAAAAACATGGAATTAGAAATGCCATGAATGCTTATGTTTTTACCCCTTTCCTTTAAGAGCACTTATGCCTGGCTACTTTATCCTGCTGAAAGACACCTTATTGATAAATACAGATCAGAATGTCAGACAGCTTACACATGTACTGCTGTTTGAGAGAGGAGAGACTTAAGTGTCATGAGATTGCCATTACCTGGCAAGTGTAGGGCTTACTTTCGTACTGAGAGGTCGGCAAACCCCAGAGACACGGGGGGAGAGAGGGCTCCAGGAGCAACAGCAGGAGCAGCCGTGGCCAGCCAGGACCCACAGGTGCGCAGGGAGATGGAGGGCTGTCGAGGGGTTGGGGCTGGCACCTGCTTGTGGGCTGGATTTAGAGCCAAACCATGAGGAGGTGATTCGCTCTGTAACAACTCCTTCGGGGGCAGTGATTTCAATGGTGTTTTGAAGGTAGATTCATTTTTCGTACTTGGGATGTAGTTTGCCAGTGGAATGAGCCAGAAGGGCAATACGTATTCTTAATTCAAATCTTAATACAGTCCGCTCTTTCAAGGCCCTTCACTGGAGTTAGAATGACGTGGCAGGTACGTCACCTCTCAGAGAACAGATGTAGAGGCTAAGTGGCCATTATTTTTATTAGTACCATAAAAATGCAATCAACATGTTTTAAGTTACCTTGAAAGAAAGTTTTCCAAGAAAAACCTAATGAGCTTTCTTAGTGGTTTATCCTTATTTTATAATACAGTAGGATAGAGAAAACCCCTTTAAGGTCTCATAAGACCAATAGTTTGATAATTAATTGGTAAGCAAGGCTTATCTCATATGAAATTGAAAATTATAAAGTTATTTGGTAGGTTTTTAGATAAAAAGTTAATATTGTTTCATATTTTTTAAATGAAATGCTGGTTACTCTTGATCTTCTTTGTTCAGAGAAATTAAACTATATATTTTCTCACAGATGAAAGGCTTAATTGATTGTTAACATCTTATTTCCGTTTTAAACTTTCATCATTTGTTGGATTAAAGTTAGCTGTGAAGTTAGTGACATTTGTGGAAACCTGGCCAAAATGATACATGGGAATTGAGCTCCTTGACATGTTTCTCTCATCTGCTGGCCTGTTGGAAGGATGTAGGTCGCGTTACCGCCATGCTGCCCTTCATACTGGAGCCTTTGATGTTGGTGCAGTCTCATCTGGGAACCTGTGTCATTTCCTCTCCCTAAAACATTACTTTACTTCCTTTGCAGTTCCGGGAGGGACATTTTCCAGGTGTGTGCAGCAAATAAGGGAAAATAATTAGGTGGTCATAGCCACAAATACAAAATCGAGAGATCAGCTTCTTACATGTAGCAGACCTTAAGAGTGAATATTCTTAAATGTCATATCTACTTTTTTTTTAACCTGTAAATTGTGTATTAGGAGATCCTAAGTGCTTATTCAAGAAAGGGTTTATTATGTTGTCTTGAATTAGCCATTTTAGAGTAAATGAGATGGACGTTTTGAGGATAATGTCATCTATTGCTGGTTTATATAAGGGAACTTATAAAATAACTCAGTGCAAGATTTGTATTTTTTTTTTAATGGTAGGGTAGTACTTTTTCCCCCCATTATGTAGATAAACATGATTATAATTAGTATGTGTGAAACTGAATAATGTAGAATATACTTAAGACATTAAATGTGCTCAACATTATGTTATGTTTGGGGACTAATTGGAAAGGTGTGCATTGAAGTTTGAAAAATACTCTGTATTAAAATACCTTTTTATTATGTATTTTACTTTTTTAAATTTAATTTTATTGTTGTTGTATTACATCCATCCCCTTTTTACTCTCCTCTGTCCCCTTCCCCACCCACCCACTGTATTTTACTTATTATGTTATTTTCATTTAGTTGACTAAAGTTGGTGCTTTAAGGCAGGATCATTTTAAAAAGAAATATTCTACAATTTATTGACTACTTAATAACCTAAGTATATATTTAAGATAAAAATAGAATCAATGCACTACACATACTGTAAGATGATAAAATATACAGTCTAATTAAAAGTGATTTAGATTTAAGTGGAATTTATAGCGAATGTCCACTAGGTGGCACTATGAGAGCTCCAAATCTTGTTACTGGAATTGGTTTGGGTCCTCAATTATATTAGAGTCTTCTTACTCTGTTTGAAGTTCTTTTTTCTCTTATCTTCTTAACTTTTATTCACTGTTCATTATTAGTTGAATTTTCTTTGCTAAGGGAGCTTAAAATAAGTAGGAAAGAAAAATGGGTCACTATTCTCAAGATAAATACAAATGAGAATGTGTCATTGTGTGTATATGAGCATGTAAAACAAATGATACAGATTATAAATATTGACTCTGATAACTGTAGGGTTATTGAGAGTAATGTTGAAATTAGGGCTTTGGGAGTTGGGTGAGGCAAACAAAAACTTATGATATGTGGTGAGAATGGTTTTTAGAGTAGAAGGAACATTAGGGAACATAGAGATAAATCTCATAGTTTACAATTAAAATTGAAATTTCAGAGAAGGTAAGCCATGTGCCTAAGTTAGTCAGTGCACTCCAGGTATTTAATAACAATCGCAGGACTATGTTTTGTGAAATGAAGAGATTTAATTTGATGATGAGGAAGACACAATATACGTTTAGTATAGAAAGCTCTTTGCAAGCTACTTGTGTGCCGGTAACAAACAGGTGTGATTTGCAAGAGGAATTGTGGAGAGTAGCTGCATAGGAAGTTGTTGCTCACCGTAAGACAACAGTATTAGGGTTGTAATTGTGATGAATGTTTTCCACTAAGTGCACAGTAGAAATTCCAATGCTCTTTTCATAGAATTCAAGGGTGAAACAGACATGTCCCAAAGACATTGTAAAAATGTGAAACATCAAAGGAATGGTTCTTTCAGTAAGAATAGCAGTTATTAAATGATGAATTGGTATGTATAGGAATTTTAACCAGCATAATAATCTTAATTATTTTAGATTTAGGTAGTCACTTAAAAGTCAGTATGATTTTTCTTTTTCTTCTTTTTTTGTTTCACTCATTTTTTTTCAGCATATATATATGTATATAAAATTGTTGACACTATTACAGATGTCTCCCACTTTTTCTCTCTTTGCCCACCCCACCCCTCCAAATAAAAAGAAATCAATGTGATTTTAAGGGCTTGTTTCTTGATGGAGACTGAGAGGTATTTCTTCTATCTCAGGGTGACCTTTGTCCTGCTGGCTACATTTCCTGCTTTGTGTGAGAAGCGGGAGTCATCGCTACTAGGAACAGTGACATTCCCTTTGTTGGCTGGCAACAAGTGAACCTCAGGGCTCAGTGAAAGCGATCAGCTAGTAATAATGAGGCCATGTATTTTATATATAGTCAACCATGAGAGACCACCTGTTGCTCTAAAGAAAACGGGTATCTTTTTGCAGACGGTCTTCAAATACAGGTTTCTGATAGTTTAGAGTATAAAGATTTATTCTGTGGCAACTCAACCTTTTCCCCTGGTGCTTGTCTTTCAGAGATGGTGTCCTAGACAGATTGCACTATACTGCCCTACTCTGAGCAGTTCAAAGCACAGAAGGTGAGGGTGGGTAGGTGGACTGGGATGCTAAATAAACCTGTCGTGTCTGTAGATGCTTTTTACCAGTCACCTGGGGCCCTCTAATAGCCCTGAGACTTGAATGTCTGTGAAATGAATCTGGAGGCAGAACGCTTTCATAGACCCTTTGACTCCCCATCCCACCCCCCTGCCCTCATGCTTTCTGGAAAAAGCTTAGGTTTTTGACTTGATGGTGTTGGTGAAGGATGGACCTTTTACTCTTATGATGGCCCAGGGGGCCCCTTTAAACATGGATTGACTTCAGGTTGCTTTAATTTTTGACAGATAGTCTCTGTATTGTCAATTGTTGCTCTGCTTTATCCATAGTTTTCTCCCTCCTCATTTAACTCAGAACTTCTTGTTTTGCTGCCCCCTGTATCTTACTTGTTAACTTTCTTCCTGGGGTATAGGGAGCTAGTCTCCATGTGATACATAGATTTGTATAAAAAAGGCTTACTGGCAGGACTGTGATTTCCAGAACTTGAGCAAGCATGGTATTAAGTTAGATAAATTAAGGGCATAATAGGAGTGAACTAGTTACTGTATATGTATGAAGTCTGTTCTGAAAGTATGGGCCGCACAAACTGTTTTAATTATATTGACTTTGGCTAGATATAACTTCCGACTTTTTACAGTTTGGGGAATGCTTTGTTGAAGAGAAGGGCACTGGCTGCCGTAGTCAGCATCTGTCACCATACATAGTGATAGATTTTTTTCTTGTGATGAGAACTTTTAAGATCTATCCTTAGCAATTTTCAGATATGCAATACAGGATTATTAAGTATAGTTACTGTGCTATACATTACACCTCCATGATTAACATATTTTATAACTGGAAGTTTGTACTTCAAAATTAGTTCTGGGGGGTGGTGGGAGGAGATGGAGAAGGGTATGGGGGGATAAATGATGATGGAAGGAGACTTGACTTGGGGTGGTGAACACAATGCAGTGTACAGATGATGTGTTGTGAAATTTGCACCCGAAACCTGTATAATTTTATTAATCAGTGCCATCTTTATAAATTAAAAATTTTTTTTAAATGTTAGCTATTTATGGGCATTTTGAGGATTTGAAAGAAAACTCCTGAAAACAGAATATATTGACAGGGTGCCAAAGTCATGTCTAAAGCTGATTTGAAATTTGAGTTTAGCTACCAGTAACAAGTTTTTACCCTAACTTACCTTATTTGATCTGAAGTAACCAATTTGAATCTGTAATAGGGGTTGACAAAGTATAAGCTTTGGGCCAGATCTGGCCTGCTTTCTGTTTTTGTATGGCCTAAAAGCTAAGAAGTTGTTTTTTTTAAAAAAAATTTATATATTATTTCCAGAGAGAGAGGAAGGGAGAAAGGCGGAGAGGGAGAGAAACATCAATGTATGGTTGCCTTTCACCTGCCTCCAGCTACAGACCTGGCTGGAGACCTGACTTGCAACCTGGTTATGTGCCCTGGCTGGGAATCGAACCAGCGACTTCCGGGTTCACAGGCTGGCACCTTATCCACTGTGCCACCAGCCAGGGCCTAAGAATGGTTTTCATATTTTAAACAGTTAACAGAATTCAAAAGAACATTATTTTGTGATGCATGTAAATGATATGGAATTCAAATTTCAACATCCATAAATAAAGTTTTATTGGAACAACCGTGTGCATTCATTCATGTATTATTATCTGTGGCAGCTTTTGTGCTGTAACAGCAGTGTTCATTGGTAGTGAAAGATGGCCCACAAAGCCTAAAATATTCATCTCTGGCTCTCAAAAAAGTTAGCTGATCCTGGATCTAGAATTATATAGTCTAATTCACGTTTAATTTTGAGTTGCCGAGGAAATAATTTCCTTCTTAATAAGTTTTCTGAGAAACTTGGCAATCAGTATTCAGTGGTGATGCAGCTCTCATAGCTGTTTCCAATCCTAATTTTTATGTATCCCAATTGCTAGTCCTTTTCGATTATATAGATTAATGGCTCTTAAAGTATGGTCTTTGGACCCTTAGGCATCCCTTCCTACAAGCCTGGGTCAATGTGGTTTCTTTAATGCTGTAGTTGTCAGACTTCCATTCAATTCAATTTCTGATTGTTCTGAGAGATGGTTTTATATTTTAGTTGTAATTTGATGTGGTTGTGCAAAGAGGCGAGCCATAGCTGCCTACACCCGCCATCTCGACTGGAAGTCTGGCAAGTATTTTTTCAGAAGTGAACAAAGTGAGTTGATACTTTAAGGAAAAGAACGACCATATTTGTTGCCACTGATAAAAGTCAACTTTGTAACCCAAAATTGGTATTTTGAAGAACTTGTGCCTTGTACTTTGAGCCTGATTGTTTCCCAATATTTAAATAATTTTTCTGGTGAAATTGATTGTGATAGTAACAAATGTGGTTTGGGGATTGATATTGTAATATGGAATTTGTCACCATTTAGAAGATCTGTGTAACTCTGGGAACCAGTATTTTCAAAATGATCAGTGTATGATGTTACAAACTCATGATGGATAAGAAGATACATTCAGTGTGTAAGACAGATTTGACTGTAACAGCAACAGAACCACTTGTAACATGACCACTTGTCATATTTTGGTGTAGTATCAAAAGATAATATTTAACAAGACTACTAAAATTTTCAGCCCATTTTAAATTATATCTCTATTTTATTCAACTCTTCCAATCAGAATATCTGACCACAGACTGAATACAGAGTAGGAGAATGTAGCCATCTTCCGTAACAAGATTTGCAGAAATGTAGAACGGCCAGTTTTCTGATAAAATATTTTTTGTTTTGGAAAAATACATATTTAAAAAAATATCACCCTGGCTGATGGCACAGTGGATAAGGTGCTGGCCTGTGAACCCAGGGGTTACTGGTTCGATTCCCCAGCCAGGGCACATAACCAGGTTGCAAGCCAGGTCTCCAGCCAGGTCTGTAGCTGGAGGCAGGTGAAAGGCAGCCATGCATTGATGTCTCTCTCCCTCTCTGCCTCTCTCTCCCTTCCTCTCTCTCTGAAAAAAAAAAAAAAAAAAAAAAATCTTAAAAACATTTTTAATTAAAAAAATTAAAAATTATAAATAAATAAAAATGTTAACATGTAATAGGCTTTAATGTTTAATCAAAAATTATTCAGTCTTTTTAAATAGATCAAGATTGGTAAACATTTATAGATATAATCCACATAATAGAATCTTTCTTAGGTTATCATTTTTGAGGACATAAACAGATTTTTAGGCCAAAAAGATGAATAGTCATTATCGTAGATCATGCTCATTTACCATGAAGTCAGTTATATGAAATGAGAGAAGTAATTTTCATTGCTACAAATTTCAACAGCACCTATCAATTGATTTTCTGTCAGAAAAGCAATGTAGGAATACAGACTAAAACTCTTCAAAGCTGTGGAAGAGTCTGAAACAAAAAATTTTAATTCAGTTCTTTAAGAAAAAATAAAAAACGAAATGTTGTACATTTTCCAGATGTGGATAGTGACCTAAAAGCATACTTCTGTGTATATATCATCTAATAGTTAAATAATTATAATTGCTATAGTAGATATAACTGATGATTGTTATGCTTCAGATGCATTAACACTGTTCCTCATTTAATGCCCTGAATAATAAATAATACTATTAAGAAACTTACTGTTGGTCACAAGATTTAAGAGCTGGGTTTAAAGAACTTTTTTTTTTTTTTTTAAACTTACTCTAAAGCTCTTACCCTTTTCCCTTTCTCATAATATAACTGTTCTTAGCAGCTGTGGTGCAAGCATTAGTTTTCTAAAGATGGTTGACAAGATCTTGTGGTAAAGGCTCTTTCTGACACCAAGGCTAGATAAAGACTTGCCTTCAGTTTTAGTTTGATAATTAGGGCCAGGAGATGGTCCCCACTGTGGAAAAATGTATGAACTAAGCTGAAACCAATTGCTAGCCACTGACTTCCATCAGTAAATTACAGCCTTCCTAATTGACTTGGATAGAATGAAACAGTGACTAGTTAGCATGATTTGTATTCTTTTGGATGATGCTCAATTTAATATGTTTATTGTGGTCATATTTCCAGGCTTCTCCAGTGACAGTGACCTGGTATCTCTTACTGTTGATGTGGATTCTCTTGCTGAGCTAGATGATGGAATGGCTTCCAATCAAAATTCTCCCATCAGAGCTTTTGGTCTCAATCTTTCTTCAGATCCTTCAGCACTAGGGGCTGTTGCTTCCGACAGCGAACAGATCAAAACCGAAGAAGAACGGGAAAACCGTAGCCTCTTTCCTGGCAGTTTGAAATCCAGACTTGGCAGGAGAGATTATCTGGAGAAAGCGGGAGAGTTAATAAAGCTGGCTTTAAAAAAGGAAGAAGAAGATGACTATGAAGCTGCTTCCGACTTTTATAGGAAGGGAGTTGATTTACTCCTAGAAGGTGTTCAAGGTACAGTTTGATCAATATTAATATGTTTCTAATGTTGGTATCTGGAAAGAAAAGTGTATACATATAAATATATCTCATGTTAGAATTCTATGTAAAAACCGACTGAAAATGGGAAACAACTGAAGATTAAATGACCTAAACATGGATATACATGTCTGGTTACATGACTGTATCAGATATACTTAACTATATACTTTGATCAATTAATAAAAAAAATAGGATTTAAAAAATTACCAAGTCTCTAATAATAATTTTATTTTTCTGACATGGGCAATGTTCACCAGCCTTTACCAGCCAGGACTGTTCACAGCTTCTTTTCAGCATTAACTGTCAATGGCCAAATTGACAAGGTAAAATGGGCTTTTTAACTAAAAGTGCAAAGGGTTCTTGGATTTGCCTACTGTTTTGTTCTGTTACTTAGTTGCAGTCAATTCTCAAGTGATCAACGAGGGTCCCATGGGGCACGTAGAGTTAAATGTTGCTGAAGTTGATAAAAACCTTTAAAAAGTGTTTTATTTCTGTGTTTTTAGATTTTACTTAGTTTTTAGAGAGAGGGGAAGGGAGGGAGAAAGAAGGGGAGAGAAACATCCATCAGTTGCCAGCCCCCAACAACCGGGGGCCTGGCGCACAACCCAGGCAGGCTGGCACTCTACCCACTGAGCCGAACCAGCCAGGGCAGAACTTACCGGTTTTGTTTAATTATGTGCCTATTCCTCAAGCAGAGTGAAGCATGTCGCAGCTAGTGACATGACTTCTGGAACACAAAAATCAAAGGTGGATGGGACCTTCTTCCAATGGCTTTCTTTCCAGAAAATGATCATTTTCATTGTTTTTTTTTTGGTGATCTTTGACTTGTTAGTATCATTCAGGTTACCACAGCATCCTGTGTTACTAACACTTTTGCATCCCTACCCTTACTCTGCTGGCGCCCTACAGTCCGGAGTGTGCTGTTGTGCACTCTTCCTAGAGTGTAACCTTTCGTTCTTCTGATGTGGAGTAACGATGAACACTGGGCTGCACGGAGTGGACAAGGAGATGTATGTAGTGGCGAGCTAACTGCTTTAAACTCATTTTGACTAAGTTGGTTATTTTTAAACCTTCGCTTTCATCCCACAGCTACTTAGTGCCACCAGTTCCTCAACTCCGGGAGAGATTTAGTGCTGTGCACATCAGGCTGCTTTCTGGAGTTTCCCCAAGTCTATAACCACTCATCATCTACAGTTTTGTTGCTGCTGTCTTTTCTCCCAGCCTCTCTGTCCTTGTGGGATTTCGCCTTAAAAACAATTATTTTGCAGCCACGTTAATGGAGTTCCTGAAAGGAGCTTTTCTCTTGGTTTGACTGATAGTACAACATATATCATTTTGATACAAACTTGTTTTTCAGGTAGTTTCACAATCTATTGGGGTTTTTTGTTTGCTAGTGGAACATTCTGCTCTTAAAGAGCTATTCATTATTCTTCTTTGTGTTAATTCTTATTTTGGGTTGGAGGTTTAAAATAGGGATGGGTTGCAAACAATTGGTTCTGACACTTTCTTCCTTTTCTTTGTGGATAATTTTTTTGTGTGTGTGCTAGTGTTTGTATAGATAAAACACATCAGTGTGATTCTTTTTGTCTAAAGTTATTTGCATTTAATCCTAGAACACTTCATAATGTTACCACTTGATGGCACCAGAAAAATAAAAATCTTTGCTTCAAAATGAGTATTATGGATGCATATCAGCAAATAAAACATACATTGTTTAGTTAGTTTGTGATTATGGTGGTGAATAATTTTTCCACTAGAAGGTGATATTGGACCAACTAGACCTCTACGTTATTATTTAAGCATATTTTATTCTTACTGGAGGATTTTTTTTTCCATTGCTTTTAGAGAGGGTGGAAGTGGGGGTTGGGGGGAGAAAAGAATCAATGTGAGAGAGAAATGTTGATCCATTGCCTGTTGTACACATTAGGGATTGAACTGCAACCTAGATATATGCCCTGACCAGGAATTGAATCTGTGACCTTCGGTCCATAGGACAGTACTCCAACCAACCAAGCCACATCAGCCAGGGCTAACCATGTTTTTTCTATTTAATGTGTGTCTTTCTTTCTGAAACCACAATATCTATTATTGCGCTGGACTCTTTTTTTTTTTTTTTTTTCTTTCTTTCTGTTTAAAAAGAGGGGAAGAGAGAGAGGCAGAGAGGGAGAAAGACATCAATGTATGGTTGCCTTTCACCTGCCTCCAGCCACAGACCTGACTGGAGACCTGGCTTGCAACCTAGTTATGTTGCCCTGGCTGGGATGGATTCTTTTGTTGTTGTTAATGTGCCATCAAATCCAAAAAGCTATCATAGATGTGTTGCTTGTAGCTTTTAATTATTATTCATAATGTCATCATTTTTATTTTTAAAGATTGTATTTATTATTTTCAGAGAGAGGGGTAAGGAGAGAGGCAGAGAGGGAGAGAAACGTCAATGTATGGTTGCCTTTCACCTGCTTCCAGCAATGGATCTGGCTGGAGATCTGACTTGCAACCTGGTTATGTGCCCTGGCTGGGGAATTGAACCAGCGACCTTTGGGTAATGTGATCAGTTTTTGTCCATACAGACTGTGGAACATAATCACAGAATTCTAATTTTAAAACAGTATTTAAAATAACATGGTTATATTGTACATTTAACTATGTGTCAGATGTCATGTCAGGGTGCTTCTGGTCCATTGATTATATTTAAAGATATCAGTCTCCTCTTAATAGACACATGGGCATTATTCAAAAACTAACTTTCCCCCAGTTTAATTGACATAATTGACATGTAATATCAAATTAAAGTTACACAATATGATACAAATGTATATATTGTAAAATCAGTACCACAATTAGTTTAGTTAACATCCAGCACCTCACATAGTTATAAATATTTTTCTTGTAGTGAGAACTTCTAATATCTACTTTTTATTAAAAAATAATTGCTGAATTAATAGTACCATTTCTATAACTTTTTTTCAAAAGATTTTATTTTTGGAGAAGGGGAGAGAAAGAGATGGAAACATTGATGTGTGAGAAAAAGTTTTGTTTCTTTTTCTCTGACTTGGATGCCTTTTATTTCTTCTTCTTGCCTACTTAGTCTGGCTAGGACTTCCAGAACCATGTTGAATAAAATAACATCCTTGTCTTGTTCCTGATCTTAGCAGAAAACCTTTCAGCTTATCATCATCGAGTGTGATGTTGGGTATAATGGATATTGTTCTTTAATTTGGGGAAAATGGAGGGTTCTGGCTTGTGAGCTGACTTGACATTTATGAGCAGAAGAGGTGTTTCCTTCAGGAAAGTTTATTCTAGTGTGACAGAACTGTTACTGAAGCAATCACTCTGACCAGTGATACCAGTGAGTCATTTTAACTTAACTCTTGCTGTAAGATGTGTTACCTATGACCTTGGTTTGAATTGGCATGTGTTATAATAAATAACTAGTTCTGGATATCTGATTATCCAGAGAAAGAAATCAGAGCTAAGGAACTGATAGAGATGGTGTGATGTTTTTCTTACCTAGCTGGTGCTCACACAGCTGGGGCTAGATGCAAAACATAGTAGCAGCGGCCTGTTTGCCTGTCCAGCAGAGAAAAGCCTGCCCTGATAGTGGTAACTTTGAATTTCCCCCTTGAATCTGGTACTTGACTTTGTTAGTCTAGAATTGGCTCTTAAAGTTAAGGAACCCTCTTCTCTTCTGAGCCATCAGGCCTTTATGGATGTAAGAGAAATCCCAAAGTCCAGATTGAAGGAATCAACCTGAATCTTTGAGGAGCACGCTTCAGTATGTAATCTTTTCATGTCTGTCTTGTCTGTATATTTCTGCAAGTGGCTGAGGTGATTGATGATTGATCTCTATTCTCAGTGTTAGCTTATTGGAATGATTTTATAATGTAGCGTGGTAAATGGATGGCATAAAACTATAAATGAAGTATTTAAATAGCACCAAGAAATTATTATTTATTACATTGCGCCTGTTACTGTACAAGGGGTTTTCCCTAATGTTATTTTTAACCCTCCGAATAAGCCTATAAGCTGAATTATGACTGATCATACTGGGCTTTGTCTTGGGACCCCAAAATTTAGAGGGTGCAAACATTTAATGTAATGATTTTAAAAGCTTGGCACCTAGTTAGCAAGAATACTTATTTAAAACAGAAAGCTACCAGATGGTGAGCATTGTTAGTGACATTCATCTGTGGGCTAAATTATAAATTAGTAGAACTGAGATCTGGTGTTTGTTCTAGGTGCAAAAGTTGCTGATTTGCTTTGTTTATAGGTAGCTACTGCAATCCCCATTGTACAGATGGAGAAAACCAAGACTTATAAGAAGTAAGCAATTTGCCCAATAACATAAGCCAGCAAGAGTTTCAGGCACGATTTAAGTCTTAAAGTCTTTCTGAGTTCAAATCTTGACTTCTCTCCACTATGTCATGTTACTTCTCTCACAGTTCTCCCCTAATTAGGTTAGCTTTTTAAAATGGAGAAACAAGAAGTTTTCTAGTATCTAATATTTTTAAACTTTATTTTGAGCCCTGGCTGGTGTGGCTCAGTGGATTGAGTGCCAACCAGTGAACTGAAAGGTTGCTGGTTTGATTCCGAGTCAGGGCACATGCCTAGGTTGCCGGCCAAGTCATTGCTTGGGGGTGTGTTAGAGGCAACCAATCAATGTTTCTCTCCTTCTCTTTCTCCTTCTCTTCCCCTCTCTCTAAAAATAAATTAAAAAAAATTTTTGAAGCCTTTATTTTGAGTAATCATTCTTTTTCTTTCTATCTGCTTTTTTCCTCATTCAACCATCTATCCATGCAGTTGACCATTCAACAAGTTTTTATTATCAGTGCCAGGTACTGTGATAGTGAATTTTAATTTTTTTTTCTTTTCTGTAACGTATGAAATAGATTTGAGTGATGACCTTTCAAACTGAGATCCTAGGAGCATTTTTCAATCTGTTGAGATTGCTTCCTGGCATTTGTCAGGTTGGCTCAAATAAACGCCAAAAATTCTCTTACAAAAAATTGAGATTCCTTTCTTTCCTTACTCTTTCCTTTGTTTCTACCTCTTGCGTACATCATGAATCTCACAATTAAGAATAAATAAAAGGAGTTTCCTGGATGTTGTTACCTAATTTGTTTGTCTTGCTGATAGTTTTGGCCGATGAGACTATTTTTGATGCTATTGATCAGCTCAGAGGAGATACAGGTAACCTTCTGCAATTTTCATCTTGGAAAATGCTATCATAAGCAGCACCAAGCTACTTTTTATAGTTTGCTGTGACCCTGGGTGCATGTATGCTAGGTCTCAGGGATGTCCAGACACACATCAAAAACTGTGACCTAGTGTGCCAAGGCACTGCATCATTCCAGTCTCTTCCTGGGCCTGGACTCTTCTTCGCCTTCCACTTAGACTAGCTCAGAATTGTAGGGTTGGTTTTAGAACATATCCAGGTCCTGTGAATGTGGTAGTTTCTGTATACTCATAAAAACTTGTGCTCAAGTGCTTTATAAAGCAGCTTAAACCATTAACTTATTCCTTTAAACGAATTTCTCAAATATTAGGAAACCTAGAGGATAAACTTGCTTGCTTTAGAATGGATGGATGTATAAGGGAGGTGTTTGATAAAGGGAAGCAAGTCACGTGACTTTTATTGCTGCATTTCAGAAATGAAATGTGTAACTTGAAAAATAAAATTAATGTGGCTTGTTTATCGTATTTTGAAAATATTATCTAGCCTACTTTATGTTTAAGGGATTTCCTAGTTCAATACACAGTGTGATATAGTATAAGGCTAACCAGACCAAAACTATTTATTTTAGAAGGCATTGGTGGTATGATCATCTTGCCTTCTAATGCTGTTTTCACTTATGGTCACGTCTAAGAACTTTATTGCTTTTTTTCAGTTTAAAAAATATTTGGGTCCCCTTATAACTCTATATAAATTTAAAATGACCTTTTATTTTTTTAATCAAGGTGTAAGTGACGTATTTTAATTTTTTTGTCAGAGTTTCCAATTTCTTATCAAAAACTAGGAATCTAGAGTTTTATGTGAAGATTATTAATATTGGTGAGTACATCAATTAAAAAATCACTCTAAAAGTCAGACAAAATGTCCTGGGAACATTTGTGCCATGGACTATGGGTTGATTACACTAAATAGTTTACTCTCCCTTTTACTTATTTAGTTATTGGTTTTTTTAATTGTGTTTTTCTCTGTTACAATTTAGCCCCCTTATATCCATCTACCCCGACAATCATTTTCATGATTTTAAAATTTATTTAAAAAATTATTTTAGAAAATCAGCTTTCTGTGCAAAAGGCTATTGGAATGTTGACAGGGATTGCATTAAATCTGGGGAATGTTGCCATTTTAATGGTATTGTCTTCTAGTCCATGAACACAAGATGTGATAGCCTCTGTCTTCAAGGCTGCAGTGTTGTATGTCTCTGACTGTGCTTGCAGTAGGTCTCACTAGGGTCTTCAGGGTATTTCAGAGTAAAACTACTTTAATTCTAGTAATATATAGAAATTTTGCCTCAGTGTAGCCACATTTTCTTTCTTTTACTTTTTGCTAGTATTGTCATTTATGCTACATCAGCCCTATAGTGCAGTTTTATAATTACTGTTTAAATGTACTTTTACACCAGTTGGAATGAGAAAATTTCTCAGAAATGAGAAAAATAGATTTATACTGTCATATGTCATATGCTATATACAGTATATAAAAGACAGTATATTCTGTTTGTGAGGCATGTTTTTTCTGAATTTCAGTGACATTTCCTCAGGGAAGCCTTTCCTTGCTTCTGTTTAGTCCACAATAGGCTTCCTGAACTTTGTTGTCACTGTACACTATTTTGTTTTTAAGTACTTATACATACAATGAAACGATTATTTGTGCAATTATTTATTATAGGAACATCTCTTTATTTACTTGTAATGTCCTTGAAGCTGGGTGTTTTTTCATTATTGTATCTTCTGGCATGGTGTCTGCTGCATAGGACATTCTCTAAATAGTTTTGAATGAGGGCGATTCTATAGATACGTAGAAATAGGCACTTGACCGGGAGACAGAGGTTTAAAGGGAGGGCTTCTGAAGTTGGTAATAAATAAGTTGAATCCTAAAGGACGTGTATAAAGAGCCAGTGTGCGTTAAGGTAGCTTCTGAAAATATTGAATAGATTTAACCTATTAAATAGATTTAAAATAGCTACTGTCTGTTGTCTTAATACTCCACACGGATATCAATATATTTGTCCTGAAGGCTTGGCAATGTGTAGAATTTAGCCATTTGAATGATTACATTTATATTTGTAGCTCTATAAACAGTGGGACTCACAATTGAGACTTTTCTCATGTTTTTGGGGGGGACGAGGTTGGGATTGTTAGGGGAAGGAAGTCCCCTGTCTCTGTATGGCTGGACTTTCCAATGAGGTCAGCCTACAAGTCAGCCTTGGATTAATCTTATCCCCAGAACCTCTGAAACGCTGGGCCCCGGAGGTAACCAACTTAGCAACTTTGAGCAGGTTGCTGTCACCGCTATGTAACCCTTTGGCATAGAGCCTTCTTTGTCCCAATGTAATATATAAGACTGCCCTTGCTGTAAGCTCGGCATGTACACTGCTGTTGTGGGAGAATGGAAAACCTGTGTGTGGAAATGCCAGCAGTCTCCAGCACCCAGTCTCTGCTGAAGCAGGAGAGAGTGGGTGTGTAAATGCCTGTACTGGCTGCAGTCATTAACCTAGCCACTGCCAATAAAGCGTGCAAACCCTCCTAAAGACTCCACACAAGCTCTTCTTCACCTCCAGAGCAGGGCCCTCCCAGCTGTCATTATTTGGTGGTCTCAGACCCAACGAGATCGGACCTGACAGGAATGGACAAATACCAAAGCATATTCCAGTATCTGATAGACACCTGTAGCATATCACAGTGGCTCATAGTCAGGGGAAGAATGAAGTAGCTCAGTTTAGAAATGGTTGTAACAGAATAGTTATATAACCTTAAACTTGGATCTGGAAGGGCTAATTCTACATTAGCCCTAAAAAGATTTGATTATGGGCCCTGGCTGGTAGCACAGTGGATAAGGTGCCGACCTGCGAACCTAAAGGTCTCTGGTTCAATTCCCCAGCTACGGCACATACCCAGGCTGCAAGCCAGGTCTCCCGCCAGGTCTGTAGCTGGAGGCAGGTGAAAGGCAACCATACATTGATGTTTCTCTCCTTCTCTGCCTCTCTCTCTCCTCTCTCTGGAAATAATAAAATCTTTTTAAAAAAGTCATAGAAAAGATTTGATTATGAGTTATCAATAAACAGAGAACCTTGCTTTCTGGAGGTTTTTTATGACAAGGTTTTTCTCTACCACCTTTCTATACAAGGTCATCACAACATAGATGTTTAAAAAATTGCCTCTTTTAAAAAGAGAAAGAACTGTAGAAGAATATTATAGACTTGTCCTCCCTTAATTATACATTTTGTTAGCTTTAGAAACAGAACTTTAGAGATCACATACCTTGGGCCTTTAGGAAGGTCCATTTGAGGACGATTATTTGTGTTCAATATTATATAATAATAGTAATAATAATTAAAATCTTTCATATAGTTAGAACTCAAGCAGGATAAATTGAATAATGAAACTGCATTTTGGGCAGTATTTGGTTCTTCATTTGTTGGTCTCACATCCAAGATGATGTGTTTGGTGGGTTTAGATGGAATTAATATTATACATTAAAAACGATAATGAATCTTAAAACCTTCTAAACTTAAGATGCTCAGGAGGTTTAGCATACTGCAGCCAATTGGCTTATGTTGTATTTCCTGTAGAGTTACAACTGAAGGAAGACAGTCTGGCTGGATCATTTGCTGACATATGTTTCTTGAATTGCTGGCTATTTTAGTGTTAACATTTACATTGAGAGTTTCATGTTTAAGGCCAAAAATGCTTACTACAAAATAGAGCTCAGAAACAGGCCCATCCTCTTGCTTTTGCAAAAAGCTAGGTAAAGCGTTGCTGTGCGGGGTAAAGTAGCTGTGGAGTTTTATATTCAGATTGTATGAACAGTAAACAGAGCATCTAAAATAACCACTTGCACATTGCAACAAACACATCATCATTTGCTTAAAAAAGAGTTATAATTACAGTTGACGAAGCATGGACACCATAAAAATGCATTAGTTTGGCTTGACACATTAATTACCTGTTTTTGCAGATGTTTTTATGTATTGTTGTGTGAACAGTTTACAAAATAATTACAGGAAAGTCACATGGAAAATAAACTAAGTGGGTGGTTTCTCATCTAAATATTTTCATTCATGTGGAGCCGTGTGCGGCACAGCTGCTCTACAGCAAAAGCAGAGATGAGGATCCTCCGAGGGGTTTTATTAGATGGGCTCTATCGTCAGCATCACTACAGTTTTCTATATTTAGCAACACAGTTTAACAACATCAAAAATGACAGGGTTGCTTTAATCCCTGTGATTATTGAAAAAACATTGATTCCGATCCGAAGAAATGTAGTTATCTATGAGCATTTTAGAAGAAACCAAACGTAACTAAAAATTCCAAAGTGGAAGGCTGCTGCTGCTGTTTCAGTCCTAGCAGGTTATGATGCACTTTGAGAAAGAGTTAATTATTATTTTGTAATTTCTTGAGCTGCATTGTTTTAGATAACATAGCTTAAATGATATCTTAATAATGAAACATTGAGTCTTGTGTAAATTGCACAGAAGTTCAGTATATCCTCTTTTAGGAAGTTTTGAAAATGTAAATCTGCTTTTCCTCAGAAGAAGCACACTGTGTTGCCATTAGTGGTCTCAAAATGTGTTTTATTTGAAAAATAATCTGATAATTGTGCAGGTATTCTGTATTCTTGCATACCGTTAAACACATTTTCCAAAATTATAACTGGTGAACAATAAAAAGAGTTTGTAGACTTCTATTTTACACAATGATTTTTAATTAGAACATCTGTGCTGTGTTTTCCTTATTGATACTGTTCTGGCAATTTTTCATAAAATTAAATTGAAACGTAGATTTTCTTTTTTGTTCAGCCATGCCACTTCTGTGCTGTGCTCCTCTGTATTGCCTTTTCATGCACTCCTACTATGCTAAGGGCAAAGATGATAATTACACACATTTTCTGATGTGTATTTTAGCGGCTATTGTTTAAGCTAGAGAAAGGCACTAAGTTATTGAAAGCGGTAATGGGAGCACCTCTAGGCCTGAAGGTATTGGTGTCTGTGGGGTCATGGACATGGTCTTTCCCCTCCAGTGACTGAGGGCTGGTCAGATGGCCCCTGGCCAGAAGGAATGTCTGTTGTTTTGGGAATGGATTTTAACTCCCTCCTTATTTCCCTTTGGGAGTGGCTTCCTGTCCTGTGACTGCTTCTTGACCTTTACTCCACACTGAGGTAATGTAGTTTAGAGTCTGGGGTAGGACACATGCCTGCTTTGTCCAGGACACAGGGGCGTGGCATTCTCTCCCGCACCAGTTTGCCACCAACGGTGCATTCCCCTGTGATGGCAGCGATGAACAGCATGTCCACATCCGCCAGCCCTCCGTGTGTTTTTTCAGAGTATCGTGAACACTTAAGTAGCTCCCTGGTTTGCAGCTCCTGCATTACAGTATCAGACCATGTAATA
>PVIW01004088.1:0-143631 GCA_004026585.1 Noctilio leporinus | reverse complement strand
CTGATCTTGATGATTTCCTTCCTTCTACTTGCTCTGGGCTTTGTTTGTTGTTGCTCCTCTAGTTCTTGCAGCTTTGTGGTTAGGTCGTTTTTATAAACTGCTTGTAACCTTTTTTGGAAGGCCTGTATTGCTATAAATTTCCCCCTGAGAACTGCCTTTGCTGTATCCCATAGGTTTTGGGCTGTTGTGTGTTCATTGTGATTTGTTTCCAGAAACTTTTTGATTTCATCTTTGATCTCATTGTTAACCCCTTCATTGCTTAAAAGCATGTTATTAAGTCTCCAGGAGCTAGAGAATTTTTGGTTTTTTCCCTTGAGATTGGTTTCTAGTTTCAAGCCATTGTGATCTGAGAAGATACTTTGTATGATTTCAATTTTCCTGTATTTGTGGAGGCTTGTCTTGTGATGTACCATGTGGTCTATCTTGGAGAATGATCCATGTGCATTTGAAAAGAATGTGTATTTTGCATCTTTGGGGTAAAAGACTCTGTATACATCAGTTAGGTCCATTTCCTCTAGAGTGTTGTTCAATGCCACAACATCTCGGGGGATTTTTTGTTTGGAAGATCTGTCGATTGTTGATAGTGGGGTATTAAAATCCCCTACTATTAGTGTGTTGCTGTCTTTCTTAAAGTCTTCCAAGATTTTCCTTATATATTTCGGAGCTCCTATGTTGGGTGCGTATATGTTTATCAGAGTTATTTCTTCTTGATGGATTGTTCCCTTAAGTATTATGAAATGCCCATCTTTGTCCTTTTTTGTGTCCTTCATTGTAAAATCTATTTTGTCTGAAATCAGTATTGCTACTCCAGCTTTTTTTTCATGTCCATTTGCTTGATATATAGTTTTCCATCCCTTCACTCTCAGTCTGTGTCGATCTTTTGTTCTGAGGTGGGTCTCTTGAAGACAGCATATATGTGGGTCATATTGTCTTATCCATTCCACTACCCTATGTCTTTTGACTGGTGCATTTAATCCATTTACATTTAAGGTGATTATTGATTGATACTTATTCATTGCCGTTTTCTCCCTTTGTGTCTGTATTCCTCTTTGGCTTTCTCTGTTTCTTCATTTTATTTATTTACCTATTTTTAAAGCAGACCCTTTAGCATTTCTTGTAATGCTGGTTTGGTAGAGATGTATTCTTTTAGTCTTTTTTTGTCCGGGAAGCTCCTTATTTCTCCTTCTATCTTGAATGAGAGCCTTGCTGGGTAGAGTATTCTTGGTTGCAGGCCTTTGTTTACCATGACTTGAAATACTTTTTGCCATTCCCTTCTGGCTTGAATTGTTTCTGTTGAATAATCATTTGATAACCTTATTGGAGCCCCTTTGTATGTTATTTGTTGTTTCTCTCTTGATGCTTTTAGGATTCTCTCTTTGTCTTTGAGATTAGCCATTTTAATAATATGCCTTGGTGTTGGTCTGTTTGGATTGATCTTTATTGGGACCTGCTGTGCTTCCTGAACTGGATTAATATTTTCACTCATGTTAGGGAAATTTTCTTTTTTTTTTTAAGATTTTATTTCATTATTTTTAGAAAGCGGGGAAGGGAGAGAGGCAGAGAGGGAGAGAGATATCAATGTATGGTTACTTTTCACCTGCCTCTAGCCACAGACCTGACTGGAAACCTGGTTTGCAACCTTGTTATGTGCCCAGGCTGGGGAATTGAACCTGTAACCTTTGGGTTTGCAGGCCGGCGCCTTAACCACTGTGCTACCAGCCAGGGTGGGAAATTTTCTATCATGACTTTTTTGAACAGGTTTTCCATTCCTTGTTTTTCTTCTCCTTCTGGTATCCCTATGATACAGATGTTGTTACATTTCATGTTGTCCTGCAGCTCTCTTAACCCCTCTTCAGTCTTGTTCAGCCTTTTTTTATTCTCTTGTACTGTCTTGGAGTATTTGTCTACATTATCTTCCAACTTGCTGATCCGGTCCTCTGCTTCCTGTAGCCTACTGTTGATTCCTTCTACTGTATTCTTCAATTCAGAAATTGTATTCTTCATTTCCTCCTGGCACTTATTGATAGTTTCTATGTCCTTTTTCATGCTGTTGTAGCTCTCAGTAAGTTCCTTGTAATTTCCCTGGAGTTTTTTGTAGTTCTCCTGGAGTTGTTTATAGTTTTCTTTGATGTGGCTGAGCTCACTGAGCTTCTCTAGTATCATTCTTCTGAATTCCTTATCTGATGTTTCAGGTGCCCCTGTTTCATTTTGTGTTCTTTCTGGGGATTCTTCCTTTCCTTTTGGTGATGGACTGATTCTTTTTTCCCCCATATTGTGTGTCTGCTGTTGCTTGCTTTTTATTTTTTGCTTTTTCCTTGGGTTAACCTGCTTTGCTTCCTTGCCTTAGTTGAGCACCCTTCTGTGATAGTAGATTTGTGGAGTTCAATGTTGCATTTTCCCAGATTTTCTCCACTTTTTGTTCTTGGTGTGTCCTTTATTTGGGCTGTCTGGTTGTATTCTGGACCTGTCGGCTGTTCTCCTATAGGTCTCCGCTGCACATTTTCTCCCTTTCTTGTCTTTTTTTATGTAGCCAGCTATTTTAATTAGAAAAAGAAATACATGTATTGGATGAATGTACATCTATTGAAATGGCATATACTCACTATAAAGTAAGCTTTTGATACCAAACTCTTAGTCTTGCAATAATACTACCACTGTTAAAATTTTCTTGACCAGCCTGACTACATAAGCATACAAACCCTCATGTGTATGTATTACTTACTTGCCATTTCCATTTAGCAGGAGGTCTTTTTTTTTTTTTAAATTAAGATTTTATTTATTTTTAGAAAGAGGGGAAGGGAGACAGGCAGAGAAGGAGAGAGACATCAATGTATGGTTGTGTTTCACCTGCCTCCAGCCACAGACCTGACTGGAGACCTGGTTTGCAACCTGGTTATGTGCCCTGGTTGGGGAATCGAACCTGCGACCTTTGGGTTTGCAGGCCAGCACCTTATCCACTGTGCCACCAGCCAGGGCGCAGCAGGAGGTCTTTATTAAAGGATTTACTGAAATACTAAAGTCATCATATTAAAATCAAGAACAAGACAGTATTTAACAAGTGTAGCCAAATAGGAAAATGAAATAAAGACAGTAAATTGGAAACAAAATTATAAATAATTATGGATCATGTGATTTCTTGCTTGGGGCGGGAGAAAAGATGATCAACTAAAAAACTGTGAAAATAATTAAGGAGTTGACCAAATTGGACAGTTAAATATTAAAACATCTTCTTGAACATCAAGGGTATTCGATTGAAACTATAGAAAGCTCATGTCTTAGTACAAGAAACTGTAGACTTATCTTAGCAAAGCCTAAAAACAGTCCTTGAAAGAACCTCGCTGCCAATAAGTTATTTAACTGTTAAAAGGAGATGGGAAATGCTTTAAAGGAAGAAAAAAATTCAGATATTCAGTAACATTTTCATACTGTCTAACATTCAATAAAATATTACTACTTATGCAAAGAAGCAGGAGACTGTAACCCATAATTAAAAGAAAACAAAACTGAATTGTCATTAAAAACATACACAGAAAGAGATGATGGAGATAGCAAAAATAGCTATTATAAGTATGCTCAAGGATTTAAAGGGAAATGTGAACATAATGGGAGGAGAGACTTTTAAAAGGATCAAATGGAACTTCTAGTGATGAGAAATATATGAAATGAATTCACTTGGCAAGCTTACCAGTAGATTTGACTCAGCATCAGAATAGATCAGTGAACTTGAAGACATAGCAATAGAAACCGCCCAAATTGAAGCACAGAGAGAAAAATAAAAACGTAGCCAGCGACCTGAATGAATGGCTGAAAGTCAATGGAAAAAAAAGTCTTAAAAACCACCTGAATAATTTAAAAAAGAAAAGAAAACTGCACAGGCGATAAGGTTAGCAATACTGCTTGCTTCGTGTAGCAGCAATGCAAACCAGGAGACAATGGCATGCATCTCAAAAGTGCTCAAAGAAAACAATCTTGAATTCTATAACTACCAAAACTTTTTCAAAACTGAAGGTGAAATTGACATTTTTACATAATAGAGTGCACCTCTATTACCAAAAACGTTAAAAGTTTTTAGTAATGCTGGCTGGAAAGGCAGATCTACATAAAGAAATGAAGAGCAGCTGAAAGAGTAAACATGTGAGTGAATAGAAAAGGTGAAGTTGAAAAATCAGCATTTGCATGAAATTATGATCTGATTGGTTTTTGGCAGCTTGTCATCTTTTTATTAGTTGGAGCTTTTCTGTCCTCATCAATATTATATCTTGTTTTTAAGGATTTTCTTAATTTTCTGAATTGTTAGACTATATATAGCTATTAAATATAACATTTTAGAGTGTTCCTGTGAAGCTGTGTGTAAGATACATGAAAACCTTGGTTGAAAATTTAGTATTCTGAGACATGTTTAAATACACTATGAATGAAACTTCCATTTGGGACTTCTGGCCAGAGGGTTTACAGGGATGAGTAAGCTATTGGGACTTCCTGGGGACTTTGTGTTTATATGTGACCACACTATCAGCCCTTCGCCATGATGCTGCAGTGACTGAGACATGAGGCACAACATCTCAAGATAGGAATTGTAGAGGAAAAGCCCACAATTTTACGCACAAATTTTCCTCCAATTGTTGGCTGATTCTGTGATTGCATGTGTGAGGGAACCCAGCAGAAAACAGCATTTGAGGGACTAAAGGGCAAAGGAGAAAATGTAACAGTCACACATTACCAGGGTGACAGGGGTTAGTGTTCAAGGCTGCCAAAGTGGAGGTCCTTAACTAAACACCCCAGATTTTTCAACTGGGTCTCAGAGGGCCATTGTGCAGAAACAGAGGGAAAACTGAAATAGACTACCATTACCAAAGCCTAAAACCACTGTAATCTGCCTGTATTCAACCTGTGTTTCAGAAAATCTTAACCTTCCTAGAAAGAAGATAATGTCCAAAGCCTTTGGACACTTCTTCTGGCTTTCAATAAAAAAATTACAAGGCAAGCTAAAAAAAAGGAGCAGGAGGATATCCTAGCAGCACATATGCACAAAGAAATGAACATAAGATTATCCACTGTAAAAGTTTTCATAAAAGCAGAATATTAGAAATATGCTAACACACCACCAATAGGGGGTCGATTAAATTATATCTATTTATATAAGGTAGTGGTTTTCACACTGGCACTATTAGCACTCGGGGCTGGATAGTTCTTTATAGTGTTAGGACATGTTATATCTTTGACCCTAGCACAGTAAATGCAGATTGCCCCTTCAAGGTTTGGTACAACTCAGAATGTGCTTGCACATTTTCATAGGCCTTTGGGATGGAGCATTCCAGTTGAAAATAATTACCATCATGGACTTTTGTGCAGCTGTTAAAAAAAAAGAAAGTTATTTTATAAACTAATATGGAAAAACCACTGAGATAGATCTTAAGAGTAAAATACAAGGTGCAGAACATACGTATGTAAGTACTTTGCTGTGTTTTGTTTAAGAAAAGAGGAAAATAAGAATATTTGAATTGCTTATATGTATTAAAAATTCTGTACTAACATATAAGTTTCTTTTTTCATTTATTTTAGAGAGCAAGCTAAGTTGTTTTTTTAAAAGAGTTTATTATTATTTTTAAAGAGATGGGTAGGGAGAGAGGCAGAGAGGGAGAGAGACATCAATGTGTGGTTGCCTTTCACCTGCTTCCAGCTGTGGATCTGGCTGGAGACCTGGCTTGCAATCTGGTTATGTGCCCTGGCTGGGAATTGAACCAGTGACCTTTGGGTTCACAGGCTGGCACCTTATCCACTGTGCCACCAACCAGGCTTGGTGTTGTAAAGAGAGATGGGATTTCTGGTGTAAAATATTAGATACTTCATTATGTTTTGATTTTTAAAACATGGATGTGTAGTACCTAGTCAAAAATTTAAATAATACAGTTTAAGATATAAATAGATTATTGTGCTAGATACCATAATACCTAAGAGATTTATTTTAAGTTTATGTATTCGTTTAAAAATACTTTGGGCTTTTTCCAATTCTGTCTTCTTTTCCCTTTGCTTTTTGCTCAGTGGAGTCGGGCGGAACTGGGGCTGGGCATCTGCAGGCAGCAGCATTCTGGCTGAATTTGGAACCCTGCACATGGAGTTTGTTCACCTCAGTTACCTGACAGGGGACCCAGTTTATCACAAAAAGGTTAGTTTTTTTGGCTTCCTTTCTTTGTTACTAAAGAATCCTGTAAGATTTACCAAAAGACTTGACTAATGCTTAGAAACTGATTGCCTTGCGCTGACCGATGTGGCTCAGTTGGTCAGCCATCATTCCACAAAGCAAAACGTTGCTGGTTCAATTCCTGGTGAGGACACATGCGTGGGTTGCACATTTGGTCCCCCGTCAAGATGTGTACAAGAGACAACCAGTCAAAGTTTCTCTCCCTTCCCCTTTCTCTAAAAGTATATAGAATCTTTAAAGAAAGAAAGAAAATAGTAGCTTTTCCAGAAATATGTTTATCAGGGCTTTCAACTTCTTTTTTCTTTTTAAATTATCTTAAACATTTGGTTGCCATCTCTATTCAGCACTGTGCTGAAGTTTCAATAGCCAGCATGGTAAGGCAAGAAAAACAAAATGAACAAAAAGTTCAAGAATTGAATTGACTTGAAAAGGAAGAAAGAAAAAGTAATTAATCACAAACAATATTATTGTCTACCTAAAATACAGTCTACATCTAAATTATTTCAAATAAGAGCCTAATACATTTTCTGACTGCAGATATTAAAAATCAGTCACATTGCTGTGCATCATCTACAACAGGCAAGAAAGGATCACTCTACAAAAGCATACATTTTGTGGTAGGAACAAAAATGTAAGTTTTCTATAGCTAAAATCTACCAAAAGATAAAGTTCAAAACTATTGAATACTATTAAAGAGGCCTTAATGGAGAAACATATCATGTTGATGTATAGTTAAACAATGTAAGAATTTCCAGTATCTCAAAATTGCTTTTTAGCATTAGTTATTGTCAATTAAACTTCAGTGGCCTTTTGCTTTATATTTTTATTCTCACTTGACTTTTAAGTAAATATGTCATCATAAAAATGAGACATTTTAAGAATAGCTTTTCTTGACCACCACCACACACATAAAAAGGCAGGGGAGGTGGTAAAGTTTCTGAGTGAGGAAAAAACAAAGATTAACATGAGCCATGGTGATACTTTTTTAAAAATTATTTATTTTGTTTAGGTCATGCACATTCGGAAACTACTTCAGAAAATGGATCGTCCAAATGGTCTTTACCCAAATTATTTGAACCCAAGAACAGGTCGCTGGGGTCAATGTAAGTATTTCTAGTACAACAGGTGCTTTGTTAAAAGGTTATTTTTGTGAAACTTGCTTGATACAGTTAAAAAGCACAGACATAAAGAACAGGAAGCCCCCAGTTAGTGACCAACCCTGTGTTTTACTAGTACTACTGCCTTTGGTGAGTTTGTAATCTCTCGTAGCTTCAGTTTTTCTACTTGTGAAGTAGAAACATTAACAATCTGTCTCATAAAAGTATTTTATTTCCTGTATAAGTTTAGTAGTTTGTTAAAATGTGGTGGAATATTTGCCAAGGGTTGTGTTTTAAGCCTGTATTTATGAAGCATATCTTCATGTAAATAAAGGATAAATATTTACTAAAGGAATGTGAAAAACAAGAGTACCTTCTTAAATTATTTTGTTTATTTTTAGGCAGAGGGTGGGGAGAGGAAGAGAAACATCAATATGTAGTTGCCTCTCTTATGTCTCCAAGTGGGGACCTGGCCCTCATCCTAGCCATGTACTGGGATTTGAACTGGAAATTGTACTGGGAATTGAACCAGCAACCCTTTGGTTCACAGACCAACTCTCCATACGCTGAGCCGCACCAGCCAGGACCCAAAAGAGTATCTTAAATGATTAGAAATGGGCTATACCTCTTGAACAAGTGATGTCCAGTCTTTCATTTTATTTTATTTTATTTTATTTTATTTTTTAATATTTTATTTCATTATTTTTAGAAGGAGGGGAAGGGAGAGAGGCAGAGAGGGGAAGAGACATCAATGTATGGTTGCTTTTCACCTGCCTCCAGCCACAGACCTGACTGGAGACCTGGTTTGCACATAACCTTGTTATGTGCCCTGGCTGGGGAATCGAACCTGCGACCTTTGGGTTCGCAGGCCGGCACCTTATTCACTGTGCTACCAGCCAGGGGGCAGTCGTTCATTTTAAAAGAAGTTATCAGTGTCTGTTATTTACTAGGCTGTGTGCCAAGTTCTTGGATGAAACTGGTGATGGGGAAAAATACGTAAGACTTAGTCTGAATTCAGTGAGCTCCCAGACTAGCAGGGCTGGTGGACACATACACTTAAGAGTAGTTGGAAAATAATGTGGTAAATGTTATAATAGAGGAATGTTCCAATTGTTATGTGAAGCTGTGGTTGAAGTAATTCTGTCCTGTCTGAGGAGAAAGCATTTTGTCCAGTGAGAGGTGATTTTCTTATGACAGCTTTAGAAGTGCTCTTTGAAGGAACTGACTTTTTAAAAATAATACATATTTACATGGAACTTACAGAATTTTAATAAATTTGGGTTTATCAATAGTATTCTGTCTTAAAAGTTTAGAAAACTAAAATAGTAAATAAAGTTGTGACTTTGCCTCTAGTGGAACATATGTGGATTATTTTTGAGACTAATATATAACAAAGTAGTAAGAAAGGGGTAGAAGTAACAGTCACTCAATGTTATGTGTGAGGGTCACTATTGAGCCTGGCAGAGAGAAATCAGGCTGGCGCCTGCTGCCCAGAGCAGGGAGACGTATGCCACCAATTTGTCTTTTGGGCTGCCCTCAAGGAATTGCCCTCTTTTATGAAAGGAGAGCAGATTGGTTAGTACAGGTGTATCTTTCAGGGTCTGGGAATAACCTTTAATCTTTTAGCTCCTCATTTGGGCTTTTCTTTTTCTTTCCTGGAATTCTTTAGATGTAACTCATCTTCCGTGTCCTGGACAATATTTTTAAATATATTATTTTTAATTTAAATTATATTTTTCAAGTACCTTTGATATTCAATATTTCATGTTAGTTTCAGGTGTATAGTATAGCAGTTAGACAGTCATACACTTTACACTGATCCCCCAATATATCCAGTACCTACCTGATGCTCCACACAGTAATTACAGTATTATTGACTGTATTCCCTGTGCTGTCCTCCACATCCCCATGACTGCTTGTAGAACTGGCAGTTTGTACTTAACCTTTTCAGCTTTTTCATCCAATTCCCCAACACTCCTCCCCTGTGGCCACCACTGGTCTGTTCTCTATTTTATGTGTGTCTCAGTTTTGTTGGTTCATTTATTTCATTCTTTAGATCCCACCTGTAAATGAAATCAGGTGGTATTTGTCTTTCACTGACTAATTTCACTGAGCACAATACCCTTTAGATTCAAAAAATGGTAAAATGTCATTCTTTTTATGATCAAGTAGTATTCTATTGTGTAAATGTACTATGGCTTTTCTGTTCACTCATCTGTTGATGGGCACTTGAGTGGTTTCCATATTTTGTCTATTGTAAATAACACCACAGTGGACATAGAGGTGCATATATTCTTTTGAAGTAGTGTTTTGGGTTTTAGAAGACACTATTCTTTATTTAATTGTTAGAGGAAATGAACACATTCCCTGCATGCAGCAATTCAAAATGTGTGGAAATTTGTATGTCCTTTGAACCAGTAACTCACTTCTAGGCACTTATTCCAAAGAAATTTGCAGATATATACATATACATACATGCATGCATACAAATATATGAAGCATTCTAATGCAATACTGTCTAGAACTTTTTTCTTTTTTAAGAGAGAGAAGGGAAGGGAGAGAGAGAAAGAGGGAAAGAAACTTCAATCAGCTGCCTCTTACTGGTGCCTGACCAGAGACCTCTTATTCACATCCCCACCAGGGACTACACCTGCAGCCTAGGCATGTGCCCCGACTGGGAATTGAACAGTGCCCTTTCAGTTCATGGGGTGACGCTCCAACTGAGTGAGCTGTACCAGCCAGGGCAGTGGAACTTTATATGATTAGGAAAATGTTTTATGTAAGAGTAGCTGCTAGTTACATGTGGTTATTGAACACTGAAAATGTTGCTATTACAGTTGTGGAACACATCTTAAATTTTATTTACTTTTAATTTAAATGTAAATAACAACTTGTATTTATTACCTACTGCACTGAACAGTAAAAATTGTTATTTTTAGATTAAAAAAATTTTATTATTTTCAGAAAGAGGGGAAGGGAGAGAGGGCGAGAAACATCAATGTATGGTTGCCTTTCACCTGCCTCCAGCTATTGACCTGGCTGGAGACATGGCTTGCAACCTGGTCATGTGTCCTGGCTAGGAATCGAACCAGCGATCCTTGGGTTCGCAGGCTGGCTGGCGCCTTGTCCACTGAGTCACCAGCCAGGGCAATTTTAAACATCCTATTAAAGAGAATTGGTTAAATAAATTATAGTCCCTTCAGATGTGATATATTGTGTTGGCCAAAACGTTTATTTTTTTCTGTAAAATCAGAGACATTTTTCATTTTCACTAATAACATTATTGATTGAGATATTTTGAGTATGTCACCTATCTTCTACATGGTATAACATTGATCGTTCTCAGTTAATGTCTCAACATGATCACTAGTAACTTCAGGTGGTCTAACTGGAGAGCGCCATCCAACAAGAAATCTTCAGCATGAAACTTCTCAAACCACTTCTGACACATTCTATCAGTCATAGCACTTTTTCCATACACTGCACAAATCTCTTTTTCCATTTCAGTTGCAGTTTTACCTTTCTTGAAATAATAAAACATAATATGCCCAAAATTTGCATATTTAATCCATCTTCATATTAAAATGGCTGCACAAAAATTCACCAATTTTGTTTTTATTTTTTAATGAACACTGATATGACAGCTGTCACAATACAGCCTTTAACAAAATTGTTTTGCATGAACTGAAAGATAGCAAAGCACTGCTAGAGTCATCTTACAGAAGAAAAACCAAATGAACTTTTTAGCCAGCTTAATACTAGGCAGTCATTGAAAGTTATACAATACTTGACATAGATTAATAATGTACATATCTAGAAAAATATTTAGAGAAACACTCTAAGAATCTAAACCAAATTGTTTTTTCTGAATGTTTATTTTTATTATTTACTTTCAGTAACCTAAGTTTGATCATGAGCATCTATTATTTTTAAAATAAGATTTAAAATATTTTTAAATAAAAAAGAGGATGCCATCTTCTACCCCCAAACCTTAGAATACTGAAAAATAAGGTTCTGTTTGAGAATTGTCAGCCTTTGAAATAACTGACAATATAGCTTTGACAGCATCTTAATTATTAAAAATATAACACTTTCTCTTCAGCAAGTGATATTGTGAAAACTGGATAGCCACATATAAAAAAATGAACTTGGCGGTGAATAAGGCCCCAGCCTGCAAACCCAAAAGTCACTGGTTCGATTCCCCAGCCAGGGCACATAACTAGGTTGCAAGCCAGGTCTCCACCTGGATCCGTAGCTGGAGGCAGGTGAAAAGCAACCATACATTGATGTCTCTCTCCCTCTCTGCCTCTCTCCCCACCCCTCTCATTAAAAATAAAATCTTTAAAAAAAATTAAGTTAAAGAAACAACGAACGAACTTGGGCTCTTTTATCATATACAAAAATTAACTTAAATTCGGCAGAGACCCTAAATTTAAGATCCAAGACTGAAAAACATTTAGAAGAAAACAGGGACAGATCTTCAGGACCTTGGATTTGGGAATTGTTTCTTCTAAAAGGCAACAATAGAAAGATTAGATTAATTGAATTTCATTAAAATAAAACATTTTGTGCATCAGAGGACTCAGGAGATTGAAAGCCAACCCATAGAATGAGAGAAAGTTTTTACAAATTAAAGGACATGAGGCATTTTTTCAAAGAAGATACACAAATGGAAAAACACATGAAAAAGATGCTTATCATTATTAGTCAAATCAAAAGCACAATGATGCGAACCCAGAGGTTTGCTGGTTCGATTCCCAGCCAGGGCACATAACCAGGTTGTAAGCCAGGTCTCCAGCTATCTCTGTGGCTAGAGGCAGGTGAAAGGCAACCATACATTTATGTCTCTCTCCCTTTCTGCCTCTTTCCCTTCCCCTCTCTCTAAAAATAATAAATAAAATCTTAAAAAAAAAAAAAAAAAAAAAAGCACAATGAGATGCCACTTCACACCTACTAGGATGGCTATATTAAAAGACAGAAAATAACTCTTTACAGGGATGTGGAGAATTTGGAAACCTCTCCATTGCTGGTGGGAATGTAAAATGGTGCAGCCACAGTTGGAGCAGCTGTGTGCTTTATCAAACAGTTAAATATTGAATTCTGTATGATTCAGCAATTCAGTTCCTAGATATGTCCTCAAAAGATTTGAAAACAGGGACTCAAACAGATCCTTGTATGCTAATGTTCCAGCAACATTATTTACAATAGTCAAAAGGTAGAAAGAATCCAAGTGCCCAACAGGTGCATAGATTAACAAAACTGGCATATTCATATAATGGAATATTATTCAGCCATGAAAAGGACTGAAGGTCTAATACATGCCACAACATAGATAAACCCTGAAAACATTATGCTAAATGGAAAAAACCAGTCACAAAAAGGACAAATAATGCCTGATTCCACTTACATGAAATATCTAGAGTAGACCAAATTCATAGAGAAAGAAAGTGGATTAGGGCTTTCCAAGAGCTTGGGTGAGGAGAACGGAGAGTTATTGCTTACCAGGTACAGACTTTCCATTTGAGGTGATGGAAGAGTTTGGTAGTAGTGGTGATGGTTGTACCACATTGTGTACTAATTAGCGCCACTAAATGGTACACTTAAAAATGGCTAAAATGCCAACTTATACAATATATGTTTCATCACAAAAGAGAATTGTAATAAAAATAATCCTTCCATTCTTCCTTGTTGTCCCCCACAAAATACATTCAAATTCTTTCTTCAGAATACATTCGCTCTCAGCAGAAGGCTACGTAGAAAGCTCTTCAGTAGCAGTGTTGGCAAGGCATCTTTAAGGTCCCATGAGAGTCGCCCTGACATCCTTTTGCAGCTGCAGCTCTTACTAAATTGTCCAAAATTGTTCCTTTTAATGTTTTTGTATATTTTATATCAGCTTCTAAAAAGTATATCAAATTTCATTATTATCTTTGAGCAGTATACATCTGTCATATCTCTAAATAGGCTGCAAAACAAACTGAAATGTAACAATTCAGTTTGGCTAGCTGTATTGTAATTAGAGTAATGATAATGTCTGTGACACGCACATAGCAATCACAGGGAATAATTACTGGTAATTACCTTCAGGAAAAGTTCTTGGCAACAGATATAAAAGCGTATAGTAAGAAACCTAGATTTAAAGGCACATTATTAGTATTTTTCTTTTTCTTTTTTTACCTAATTTTTTTAGTAGTTTCCTAAGTACGATGCTTAGTCTATGCCATTTGATGAGTGAAGTGAGGAAAACATAGGAAATTAGTCATTACTGATTATTAAATTTTATACTACTAAATTAAAATTGTGGAAAGAACAAGAAGGGTATAATATTTGAAGTTAGAAGATTGTGGCTTTTCCACTTTAATAATTTAGATAAGTTATTTAACATCTCTATTCTTTTTTTCCTTCATCTGTCCTTGTACTTATCATATCTAATAGGATGATAATTTGGGACATATTTTTGAGATAATATATTTGAAAATGCTTCATAACTTTAACACATGATAGAAATAATTAGTTTTGATTCTAGAATTTTCTATAAGACACTTCGATAAGTAGTTTCTGTTAGAAACCTGGCATTATCTTTATGGCATGCTGACATAGATGATATGAATCATTGATACTTAGTAGTGCTTTATAATGTGTAGTCAATTTCTGAATATCAAAAGGAGCTTGTAGTGGCATGGTTCATTGAATTCGACACCTAGCAGTCATGGTTCAGTGGTTTAAGTAAGAAATCAGACTATAGGGTGATAAATTACCTAGTTATCACGTATCTCAGGCTTCTGCTGTGTATTCATTTATTAAGCATAAAGTCTTACACTAGAAGCGTTGGAGAGGACCTGTCAACAGGACTGGGACTGCATCCTGTAACCTATGCAACGTCCAACTAAATCCATAAACTCTGGCAATAATTCACAGATCCAAAAAACATTTCTCCTAAACCATGATGCCAGAGACTTTTCCCATTCCTTACATTTCCCCCATTTTACCTCCTTTAATTGTTATGTTTTAAAATCTTGTCTTCTTTCCTGCTTATTTATTTGTTCTTTTCTTACATCTACAACATTATCTAGATACATATGTATGAGGCCAAGGTACAAAAAATTTAAAAGCCCTATACTTAATTTAATGATTTATATAAATGATAGTCCCCAGAGCACCATTTGTGTCCTTTGATCACTCCATGCATTCTCTTTGAGTAAACTCCCATGGTTCAGATCCCTTTATGCATTGCTAACTCCCTAAGAAATACCCCTCACCTAGCTGTCTCTGGATTTCTACATATCTGGTTGCCTGTTTATCATATTTATTTAGCTATCCAGCTGGTACCCCAAATTTAACGTGCCCCAAATTCAAACTCCTTCGGGTATCTGGCCTTGATTTCTCCTCCCCTTTGGTTCATTTAGGCTGTCGTTCCTCTCCCATAGTTCAGAATCACCCCTTACCAGTAAATTCTCCACAGTGGCCTTGATGTTGATCGCTGCGGATGGATCAGGCTGTCGGTTGCCTGTGGCAATTTTTAGAACTAAGACAGCAATGAAGTTTGCAGCATCAATTGATTTTTCCTTTCACAAATGATTTCTGTATACCATGCAGTCCTATTTAATAGCATTTTATCCACAGTAGAACTTCTTTCAAAATTAGAGCCAATCCTCTCAAACCCTGCTGCTGCTTTATCAACTACATTTATGTTACATTCTAAATTCCTTGTTGTCATGTCAATAGCCTTCACAACATCTTCACCAGAAGGAGGGGATTCCATCGCAGGAAACCACTTCCTTTGCCCACCCATAAGCAAGTCCTCATCCATTGAAGCTTTGTCATGAGATCACAGCAATTCAGTCACATCTTCAGGCTCTGCCTCTAATTCTAGTTCCCTTGCTCTATCCAACACGTCTGCAGTTACTTTTGCTGAAATGTTGAACTTCTTAAAGTAATCCATGAGGGTTAGAGTCAGCTTCTTCCAAACTCCTGTTTCTATTGTTCTTTTGACCTCTTCACATGAATCATGAATGTTCTTAAAGGCATCTAGAATGGTGAATTCTTTCCAGAAGGTTTTCATTGTACTTTGCTAAGATACATCAGAGGAATTATTACCTAAAGCAGCCTTCGCATTACAGAAATGGGTTTCTTAAGTAATCAGACTTGAACGTTGAAATTACACCTATAGATGTGATGTTATGTTATTGAGCATGAAAACAATATTAATCTCATAGTACATCTCCATCAGGACTTTTAGGTTGACTAGGTAGGTACATTGTCAATGAGTGATATTTTGAAAGGAATCTTTTCCTGAGCAGTAGGTCTCAACAGTGGGCTTAAAATAATTCAGTAAAGCCAAGTAGCAGATATGCTGTCATCTAGGTTTTGTTGTTCTATTTATAGCACACAGAGTAGATCTAGCATAATTCTTAAGGTCCCTCAGATTTCAGAGTGGCACGTGAGCATTGGCTTAACCTTAAAGTCACCAGCTATATTAGCCTCTAATAAGAGTATCAGCCTGTTGAAAGAGTAGCTGTAAGTCAAAACCCTTTTAAGAGAGAGGAGAGGAATAGAATTGGATATTTTTACAGAATACTCTTCTATACAGTCACCTGAGTAGTCTGAAATGCTTAATCTGGACATTGAGCTATAGGATGGTTAAAAAGCTATAGATACAAAGCTGTGTTTTCAGAAGATTATAAACTCCAAAAGGAAGGTCTTAGTATCAAGATTTTTGTGCTTTTTTCTGAAAATCCACCTTATTAAAGTATTACAAGTCTTCTTTAAAAATACCTTTTCAATGGATATTTCTTTTAAGTGATTTAATGTATTACAGTTATGAGCATCTTAGTATTGGCCAAATTAGGAAAATTTAAAATGTATACATGGAAATTTTATTAAAACTTGAAATAATGAGTGTTTCAGATATTTGATTCATTCTGCAGACATTTTTTTTTAAAAGATTTTATTTATTGTTTTTAGAGAGGGGAAGGGAGAGAGGCAGAGAGGGAGAGAAACATCAATGTATGGCTGCCTTTACCTGCCTCCAGCTATGGACCTGGCTGGAAACCTGGCTTGCAACCTGGTTATGTGCCCTGACTGGGAATTGAACCAGTAACCTTTGGGTTTGCAGGCTGGTGCCTTATCCACTGTGCCACCAGCCAGGGCTGCAGACATTTTTTTTGTTGAACTTGTTTGGGTATTGTGCTAGATATTACTACTTATAATTATTTATTTTCTAAACTGAAAAAAAGTAAGAGACTATGAAAATGGATTTATTTTTTAAAAACATGGACCACATTATTTTTAAAAGGGGAAAAGAATCTTAATGACAAGTTATTATTGTAAATACTTGAAAATGGAAGTTCAGCCATTCACTTAATAATTGCTTATTGAGCCCTAGCTGGTGTGGCTCAGCACTGACCTGTGGACTGAAAGGCTACTGGTTCGATTCCCAGTTGAGGCACATGCCTGGGTTGTGGGCCAGATCCCCAGTTGGGGCATGTGAGAGGCAACCAGTTGATGTATATCTTGCTGATGTTCCTCTCCCACTCTTTCTCTTTCCCTTCCCCTCTCTCTACAAAGTAAATAAGTAAAACTTTAAAAAAAGTTTTCTTTTTAAAGATTTTATTTATTATTTTTAGAGAGAGGGCAAGGGGGAGAGGCAGAGAGGGAGACATCAATGTATGGTTTGCCTTTCACCTGCCTCCAGCTATGGACCTGGCTGGAGACCTGGCTTGCAACCGGTTATGTGCCCTGGCTGGGAATTAAACCAGCAGCCTTTGGGTTTGCAGGCCGGCGTCATATCCACTGTGCCACCAGCCAAGGGCCTAAGTAAAATCTTAAGAAAAAACAAAACATAATTGCTTATTGAGCACATGTTGCTGTAAGAATCGTGTAGATATGTGAAGAAGCTCAAGGTAGTAATAATGAATGTCTTGTTACCAAGTTGCCCATAGCATGCAGAGAGTTTGATTTCCTTTTAGGTAATTCAAATCCTCAATATATTAAACAAGACTATTTTCAGATTGAGTATCTGTTTTTTTTCTGCTTCCTCTGTTGTTTTTCAAATAGGTGTATTAAAATCTTATATTTGCCAATTTTTCAGTGTGATTTTTATTTTAGATATGTATCTTTACTTTTGCTCTCACACTTTATTTTATTTTTTAAAGATTTTAAAAAAGATTTTATTTTTAGATAGAGGGGAAGGGAGAGAGGCAGAGAAGGAGAGAAGCATCAATGTATGGTTGCCTTTCACCTGCCTCCAGCTACGGACCTGGCTAGAGACCTGGCTTGCAACCTGGTTATGTGCCCTGATTGGGAATCAAACCCGTAATCCTTGGGTTTGCAGGCCGGCGCTCAGTTCACTGAGCCACACTGGCCAGGGGTACTTACTTTAAAGTTGTTTTCGGAAGGTTTCTCCATTATTTGCTTTTCTGATATAGCGAATTCTTCCATTTTTTTAAGGTTGAATTTGTTAGCAATTACTTCATGACTAGTTTTGCTCACGTGCATTGGAATTTTATTTCGAAGCTCGTCTTGAGACATAGCTTCGTTGTATGTATGCTTTTCTTTCCACTCCCCTCACGTATTCCTCCATTCCTGGAAGTTTTATTCATACTTCCACTTACTCATCAGTTCAGAACTCACTCTTTTTTTTTTTTTTTTTTTTTAATGGAAAAGCCATTTATATCAACAAAATGGTACCATTGCCCTCCAACATATCCATTAGCTAATTAAACACAATTTCAGTGCAAGAAATTTATCTCAGTGTCTTTGCTCACTTGAAACAGAACTCACTCTTTCTAATACTAGAATCTAAGTTTTGAGAATATTACACATTCAGGTCCCAAATAATGGAGCAGTTTATCTCAATCTGAATTCTGCAACTGTTTCTTCTTTTCCCTGCTAGTCTAGACACTAATTTCATACCCAGAGTCCCCACTGCAAATGAGGGCTTTGAACCCTTTTATTTTGGAAAAAGTAAACTTCTAGGGGTTTCTATTTACTTCACTTTTAAGAAGTAGAAACTTCTGCTTTTATTTTTTTAACACTTTTTTAAAAAATTTTATTGTGTTGTTGTATTACATCCATCCCCTTTTTGCTTCCCTCTGTCCCCCTCCCCACCCACCCATTGCCCCCAAAGTCAATCCCACCTGTTGTCCATGTCCATGGTTTCTAGAAACTTCTGCTTTTAATGCTGTTAATTTCTTTGTATTTCTTCCCTACTATAACTTTGTTTTTAAATATGGCTATGCCTTTTAAATAATTATTACGTCCTTTATCTTTTGTATGAGTTTCAGGGAAGGACTGGGATGAAGTTTAAAAATTATCTTGATAAGATTAATTAATAAATTAACATTTTTTAAAGGTTTTCCATAGACCCCCAAAAATCATCATGAATAACACAGTGGTTATAAGCATAAAAGTCTAACACCAGTGAGAAGTACTGGAATAAACTTAAGATTCCTTAGGTTTCCACGTGCTTTCATTTTTATTCATGATCGTGCAATGGGAGCAGATTGGGAGACAGGGTAATGAGAAACTAAGCATATATGAGAACTAATTACAGAATTATCCAGAAAGGAGTCAACTCTAGAAAGGTTTATTAGGACCTCTCTTCATGGTAGAACATTGAACCATAACTTTACCACTTTACCACATCACTTTACCACTGTGACCTACCATCCTTCCTAAGACTGCAATGAAGTCAAAGTACAGGAATGCAGAAAGGAATAAACTGTTAAACTAAGAAAAGATTTGGAGCCACATGGGTGATCATAATGGACAAGATATTTCAACACTAATTTTTAGAGCATATTGTTTCTGGGAATGTGTGAATAGATCTGAGGGCACCATCATCTAGGGTATACTATAAGGGCACTGTAGAAAAGGTAACTGATGAAATTCCAGGGAGATAGGGGTTCATAAACAGTAGGTACAAGTAATTGAATACATGAGTAAAAAGTAGAGCTTTGTTTAGGATCATTATGGGGAACCTGGACTTCACTTGAAATTCTTTTCCACCACCTTATTGTTGGCAATTAGTAGTGGGCATTGTCATACAGCTCTTCTTTTAAAAAATTGAATGATTTCCTTGAAGAGTAGTAAGACTTTTCCATACTTTCCAGAGAATAATACTTCCTTTCATTCTAAAATTCAAGTAGAGCCACAGTTTTACACTGTGTACCTTGCTCCTGACCCTAAAGCAAAGCCTGCCCGCTAGCCCACCTTTCCTCAACTTAGCCTGCAAGGAAAGCACCTAGCCAGAACTCCCACTCAGGAGAGGGACCTGGTGATAAATAGGGCTACTCAGTGGAGGAAACCCACATTAGCCACCCAGAACTTCAGGGATACACAGCTGTATATTAACAGCATGGTTGGATTTCACAGTATTGAGGCATAGAAACCAGAAACTAGAATAAATGATGCCATTTATTAAATATACCAATAGGCAAAATGACAGTAGTGGTTGGGAGAGGATATTATATGATAACCATATGAAAAAATTAAGTATCCTAAAAAGTGAAGATATTGGTTACTTTTGGGAGATAGGAATTGTGATTAAGATGGGGTGTATGAAAGGCTTTTAGGGTACTGGCATTCTGAGCAAAGAATATACAAATGTTCTCTGTAGTGAGCATAACACTTACGTATTTCATGTTTTTTTCTGTATGAATATGAATGTTATATCTCACAGCAAAAGCATTTAAGTTCAGAAAGGGGATCCCAGAGGAAATTGAGGCAGTTTTATAAATAAACATTTTAAATCCTCTTTTCCATTCCAAGAACTCTATAAAGATAGTATATTCCTAAAATAGGAATATGATACTGTGAAAAGGAAGCAATTAGAGAACAGAAAAGAGCCCAGAGATTAGAAATAGGATTGCTGACATTAAAGCTTCAGTGAAAGGACTAAAAGATAAAATTTATTTTCTAAAAAGCCCTCAAAAAAGAGAGAAAGATGACTAAGAGACTAAAATTTGAGAGAAAAAAATAATGATCAATCTAAGAGGTACAATTCCTAACTAGTATGAATTTTAGAAAAGAGAACTGAGTAAGTGCAGTGGAGAAAATAAAGAAATGAGGTTAGAGCACTTCCTCAGAGCTGAAGGATACTAATTTTTAGTTTTAAAAGTGCTCAGCTCAATGAATATGGGGGAAAAAATTAACCAATGCCAAAATGAAGATTTAGCTCAGAAAGGCCAGTTGAGTGCGAGGAACAGGGATTGAGAACACATTGAACCTCTAAAGTAACACCGGATTTCTCACCAATGAAATACTTGGTGTTACAGTGTAGTAGAGCACTGTCAAGAAGCTCCAAGAGATGATTTCCAACCTTGAATATGTTGCCTGTGTAAAATAAAAGCAAGAGGGGAGTGCAATAAAGACATTTTCAGACAGTACAGTTACATTCCACATACTCTTTTGAGAAATTATATGAGACTACTACTACTCAGTAAAATAGGTGTAAACTAAGATATGGGTTTAAGGAGATAATGGTTGTAACTCAGGAAAGCAAGAAGAGTCTCAAAATGATAGCTCCTATTGCTTGCTTAGGAAATGGGGGAAGGTCTCTAGGGTAATAAGGGCAAGGGTGATTCAGTCTAAGTAACATAATTGAGAGGCTAGGAAACAGTAAAAATGATAAAAGAAAAAGATCTGAGGCAATAGGCAACTAAAACATCCAGGAGAAAAAAGCTATGCAAGAAAGTCATGGTTAAGTTATGAGGACAGCTAATATAGAGCATGATTTTAAACAGTTGATGAAGTCTAAGAAAAGACCAGGCAGCTGGTCAGATAGTAATAATATCATTCCCTGATTGAGTCAAGACATTTTATCATAACCACAACATTGAGGTGGCAGTATAGATGGGGATTTTTTTTCATAGTTGTTTTGATATGGCTGATTTAAAATGGTTGCTCTCAAAAATGAAACCACTGCCTTTTGTTCATGACCAAGTCATAGGCTCAGAAGGCATCCCTCATCCTTACTCTGTCCCAAATGCCTGTTAAGTATGAGGGACTTTCCCTGTCTACTCTATTGCACATTGTTTCAGTGTTTAATATCTATGTTGTCTTTTATGATTTTTTTGTAATTATAAAATGTTTAAGTTGTTAGAATTAATTTAGCATCTGAATGTAATTCTCTAAACCCATCATCATACATTACCATCATTATGAAATTCTCAAATGTAAGCCTGGTGAGTATTGAGTGCTATTAGAAATTCGTGTGGGGTGGGGTGGGTGTGTGCGCAGTTTGAGGCTTAGAATAAGGGATCACCTTGTATCTCTGTTTTCTGTTCCTCTAAGTATGTTGTCTGATACCTGATCACTTATGTTAGAAAATGTAGGATGTCAAAATGAGCAGAGGTGTCCTCCTTCTGAGTATTTAGATGGAAAACAATGGAAAGGATTGTTAAGCTAACATCACAGTTGAAAGTAAATGACCATTTATATGAGTTTACATATGAACTTGGCAAAACAAATCGGTGGTAATAGAGGTCAGAGAAATGGGTATCTTTGAAGGCTAGATACTGATTGTGAGGGCCAAATGTGGAAAACTTTTGGGATGCTGCCAAAGCTATAGATTTTTATCTTGGTAGTTTTGTGAGTATATACATATGTAAAAATCAATCTAAATATGTATTCATGGTTACAGAAAAATAGTAAGAAATAAGAGCATTTGCCCTTTTCCACCCCTGCTGGAGCTGTGCTGGACCTGCAGGTCTGGGCCAAGCCGTGGATGGGCATATTTCATCCGCAGGATGGGATTTGTGAAAGTTGTCAAAAACAAGGCCTACTTCAAGAGATACCAAGTGGAATTTAGAAGACAGCAAGAGGGTGAAACTGATTACTATGCCTGGAAACGCTTCATAATCCAGTATCAAAATAAGCCAACGCACCCAAATACAGGATGATACTTTGTGTAACCAACAGATATTATTTGTCAGATTGCTTATGCCCATATAGGAGGAGATATGATAGTTTGTGCAGCTTATACTGATGAACTCCCAAAGTATGGTGTGAAGGTTGGCCTGATAAATTACACTTCAACCCATTGTACCAGGCTGCTCCTGGCCCACAGGCTTCTCAGTAGGTTTGGCATGGACAAGATCTCTGAAGGCCAAGTGGAGGTGACTGGAGATGAGTCCAACGTGGAAAGCATTGATGATCAATCTGGTGCTTTCACCTGCTATTTGGATGCAGAGTTTGTCAGAACTACTGGAAATAAAGGTTTTGAAGCCCTGAAGGAGCTTGTGGGTGGAGTCTTGTCTGTTCTTCACAGTACCAAATGAGTCCCTGGTTATGGTTCAGAAAACGGAATTGAATGCAGAAGTACATCGGAAGCACACCATGGGTCAGAACATTGCAAATGATATGCAGTATCTCATGGAAGAAGATGAAGATGCTTACAAGAACAATGTAACTCCAGACATGGAGGATATATGATATGTAAGAAAGCTTATGCTGCTATATGAGAGAATCCAGTTTATGAGAAGAAGTCTAAGAAAGAAGCTAAAAAGAAGAGATGGAATTGTCCCAAAATGTCTCTTGCCCACAAGAAAGATTGGGTAGCTCAGAAAAAAGCAAGCTTCCTCAGAGCTCAGAAATGGGCTGCTTAGAGCTAATAAACCAAACCATGGTTTTTTATGAAGATTTTTTGGAGAAAGGCAATAAACTTATTGGACAAGCAAAAACAAAACAAAAAGGACAAAGAAAAATAAGAGCATTTGAGATGCAGGTCGTTTAAAGTACAAGTGAACTGTTAGAATATTGGCAGACCTACCACCTAAAGTGAGTGAGGTGCTTTTTCCTGCTTACTACTTTTACAACAAAAGATGACTTTAAACAAGCTACATGCACTCTGACAAAACACAAGCATATAAAATAAAAACAGAAGGACTCCTTTCTTAGAGGTAATCACTGTTGATAGTTGTGTTTCAAACCTTTCTATGTGTATAATAGTGCTTTAAACATACAGAATTTTAATAGTATCAAATTATGTGCTGAAACTTCCTTTTTTTGCATCCACTCAACAACATACAATAAATAACCTCCAATATCTGCTTACAGATTCACCTGATCCTCTCTAATGATTTCATGGTCTGCAAGAGTATGTTTACACATAATTTATTTGGCCACTTCCCTAGACATATGAGATATCTTATTACTTTACTAATACAAATAGTGCTGTGATACATTTAGATCTGTGTTTGTATATTGATGCAAGTATTATAGGATAGTGGAAGAACTAGAAAACCTAGGTTAAATTTTGATAGCTACTACAATATTGCCCTTAAGTTCCAGCAACTACATACCATATCCTTATCAACATTTTTATCAATCTTTTTTTTCCCTTTGTGGATTAAAAATAAGATGTTTATTTTATTTTTTTAGAGGCATGAAAATATGTGATTTTTTATTTAAATCACTTAAAAATTTTAGTTACAGTTGACATACGGTATTATATTAGTTTTAGTAGTACACCCCAGTGATTAGACATTATGATCATCCAATGTTTTCAGTTTGCCCTGGCCAGTGTGACTCGGTTGCTTGGGCGTTGGCGCACAAACGAAAGGGTCGAGGGTTTAAGTCCCGTGAGAGCAAGTGCCTAGGTTTTGGGTTTGGTCCCTGGTCAGGGCATGTGCAAAAGGCAACTAATCAATATTTCTCTCCCTCCCTTTCCTGTCTCTAAAAGCAATGAAAATAAAATGTCCTTGGATAAGGATTAAATAAAAATTTGCCCATTAAATAGACAAAAATGGAGTCTCATTATTTTCATTTGCTTTTCTCTGATCATTAGTGTAGTTGAGCTTCCTTTCTTCAGTTGATTATCACTTTGTATTTTTTTTAAAGATTTTATTCATTATTTTTAGAAGGGCAGGGAGGGAGGAAGAAAGGGAGAGAAACACCAATGTGTGGTTGCCTTTCACCTGCCATCAGCTGGGGACTTGGCTGGAGACCTGGCTTGCAACCTGGGTATGTGCCCTGGCTGGGAATTGAACCAGCGACCTTTGGGTTTGCAGGCCTGTGCCTTATCCACTGTGCCACCAGCCAGGGCAATGTATTTCTTTCTTTCTTTCTTTCTTTTTTTTTTTGTTTTGTTAATTAATTGTATGTGTCCTCTGTCAGTTTTTCTGACTTTTTAGGGTTCATTGTGTAGGACATGAACCCTTATTTCTATTATCCATGTTGTGGGTATCTTCTCCCAGTCTGTTGCTTGTCTTACAGATTTCATTTATGGTAGCTTATAGCTACCATGTGACACACTACATCATTTCCTTTATGGTGCCTTTTTTGTTTTGTTTTGTTTAAGAAGTTTGTCTGCTTGGAAAGAGCAGACATTTTCTTATATTTTCTTCTGGTATACTTAAGTTTTGTGTTTACCTTTAAATCATTAATCTATTTTTATTTATTTTTATGAGCTAAAGATATAAATACTAATATCTACTTGCCCCAGACAGTTGTTCCCATAAATCAGCAAATAGTCCATCCTTTCCTCACTAATTTGTAAAACTAGTGATTAAAGGGTTATCAGTTATGTGATATTTTTCTCTTTGTGCAGGAATGATGTGTTTTGAAACAAAGTTCAAGGATGTAGGGCAGGGTTTATAGAAAGTCAAGGATAAAAGAGTATGTTGCCTTGGGAGTTATATTATTAAATTGAATAAGATGAAAAGTATAGATGATATTCCATCTATAAGAACAAGAATGTACCTAGGACTAACAAGTGTGTATGAATAGTTGTATAAATAGTACTCAAGGATTTTAATTCAACAGTTTGCTATATTAAGCAAAATTAGATTACAAAGGAATTCTTGGACTTTATTTATTTATTATTTGGTAGATTTATTTTATAGCACAGAAACCACTATCATTCTATACAAAAATTAGCTCTTTTTTGTTAACACCAGATTGAAGTATATCTCATATTTAATCTTACAGCTTATATAGTTAAAGTCAATAATAAATGAAAGATAATTATTTTCAATTCTGGAAATGTTTGGATATGTGACAATATGCAAACTATGTGACTGAAGAAAAAGACTACTAAATATGTGAAATATTGTACCTTACTCAGCAGGAAAAGATTTCTAGAAAATTTGGTAGATATGTAGAAGACAGTGATTATGGTATGTTCTTATTGGACTAAATTTGAAGTATATTGGAGATGAAGCTGTCAATGTAATTTTGTAAGTCTAACCTGTGTTAAAGTCATTGTAATTGAAAAACATTATTTAATTGTCTTCTCTCTTTTCTTTTCTCCACCTCCCTCTTTGTCTTTTCCCTTTTGTTGCAGATCATACATCAGTTGGTGGGTTGGGAGACAGTTTTTATGAATATTTACTGAAAGCATGGTTAATGTCAGATAAAACAGACCATGAGGCAAGAAAAATGTATGATGATGCTATTGAGGTAATTATGGTCAAGAACACTTACCTGTTTAACATATTGAATAGCTAATATATTTGATAGTGACAGATGAGCATCTTATATGCATTTTATTATATGTATTTGATGTGGACTTTGTTAGTATTTTAATGTAAAAGTCATATTAAGTTTGCCTTTATTCTGGCATTTTAAAGAAATTGTTGAAGAGGAATTTAGTGTAGAATATTTGTTTGAATATTTTAATTACTTTTAGTTACTGTTTACGAAGACTGGAAAAACTGACTTTACATGTATTTCCATTAACATTTTTTTTTTCCAATACTCACTGAACTTGTATATTAAGAGCCTATGGGTAAATAATAAGGGCAAACACAGTTATAGTACTTCTCATGTGCCAGGCACTGTCCTAACCCCTTTTACAAATGTGAAGTAGTTTCATCTTTCCTACCACTTTCACGGGAGGACCTCAAGGCATCCAGAGCTCAAGTGACCTCATGAAGTTCATACAGCTAGTAAGTGATGGAGCCTGGAACTGAACAGTCTGGCTCTAGAGCCTGTGCTCTTAACCACTGAACCGTATTTATGTAACCTCATACCATACTTTAAAATTGGAACAAGCTTTTTACTTGGAAACACTTATATGTGATATTTCCAAGCAAAAACTGGGACATAGAAAAGTATGTTAACCATTTAATAAGTTACATTTGCGTTCTGAGATAGTATAAACATATCCCTCTAATGATTTTAATCACTTTTTAAAATTATATATATATATGTATATATATATATATTATATACTACAGAGTATATACAATTCTGACTGTAGTCATTGATCAGTATTGAGTTATGGTGGCTGTTTGTCTTTAAATTAAACCTACTTTATATCTTTACCTTTTAGGGAACCAGTTTTCTATAGTTGTTTACAAAAATGCACAGGAGTTGAACTCCTCTGTGGCATGTAGTGCTTTGCTCATTGTAGACATCAGTTAAATGTTTCTTGAGGGACTATGTTAACTAAGAAATTGAACTAAAGTGTATTTTAAGAACTTCCATTTTGGTACGTGACTTCCAAAATTCTTTATTCTTTTTAAAAGTTGGAGAGTTTTATTCTCTTATTAAACTTGAAGCCTAGAAATTTTTATGATCTAAGAAAAGTCATTATCCAGGAGGAATGTCATATTCCTAGAATCACAGTATTCGGTGTAGCCCTTAGTCATCCCACTAGACTGCGGTTCCTTGAAGGCAGACTAATTACTTATCAATGTCTCAGTACCTTATACAGTACCTGACATAATAGGCTATTTAATAAGTACTTGATAAATGAACAAATGTATTTAACATTTTAAGTATATTTGTTAATATTTTAAATGTTTTATCCTTAATTATATTTATATTTTGTATTTAAATAGAATTAAAATATATTGTTCTATATCTTAGCTCTTTTTTACAATTATGTGCAGTTACAAGTTTGATATTCTGATCAAGTTTATATTTAGTCATTAATTTTTTAAATAATTAAAATTATATAACTTTTTTAACCTCTTTTGGGATACAGAAATAATGCCAATATTTGTGAAGATTTGTTGAACATTTAATAGAAGGGCAATAATGTTACTGTTAACTACAGTTCAACAGTTTGTCATTTTATACAAGTTGAATTCTTGAACATTTGTCATTTTTTTAGAGAGAGAAGAGAGCCTTTTAATTATAACAGTAAAATTTATGTTATAATGAACAGAAATAACAAAATGACAAAAATATCATACAATAGTTTTGGATCAAACAATGAATATCATTCTTTAGGCATTTATTGAGTGCTCTACATGTGGAAAACATGCTAATGCTAGATGCCCTGAGTCCACAGAGATGAAAAACATTGTCCTTGTACTCACACTAATCTTTTCAATTGTGCTTCAGAGTACTCTGATGAAAAGAAAATAACAACAGTACAACTTTATAATCCAGTGGTTCTTTATTGTGCTTATTAACCACTCCCCATTTCCCTAACGGGTAAAATACAGTTATCTGCCATTTATTTATAAAACAGCATTAATTAAACATTTATTGCATTCGTATTATAAACCTTGTGGCACATAAAATGATGAATAAGGCATAGTCCTTATAGTTCTGTAAAACATTATTATAAAGAATATAGAATAAACTTTCCCAAAGCTGAATGTTACTGAGCTTGCCAGAGAACAACCTACAGTAAAAATGTGGGTTAATTCTATTTTTTCTTGTCAGAAAACTGTGGTCTCTCATTATATAATAATTTCCACCAAAGAGAACTAAATGCATGCAGTTTCTTAAACTGTTATGTAGAACTATCTCTAGAGGTAGAGATCCATAGACTCTCTCAGCAAAGTGTGAGAACATTGTCCAAAGTAACAAGGTTCTTAAAAATCTAACTTTTAAAATTAAATGTGAGGCCCTGGCTGGTAGCACAGTGGATAAGGCGCTGGCCTGCGAATCCAAAGGTCGCAGGTTCGATTCCCCAGCCAGGGCGCATAACCAAGGTTGCAAGCCAGGTCTCCAGTTAGGTCTGGCTGGAGGCAGGTGAAATGCAACCATACATTGATGTCTCTCTCCCTCTCTGCCTCTCTCCCTTCCCCTCTTTCTAAAAATAATGAAATAAAATCTTTTTAAAAAATAATTTAAAAATAAAATAAAATAAAATGTAATTGTTTGACTCTGTGTAATATTCAAGTTTAATATAAAATATTTCTCTTGCTATCCTGGTGTCTTGAGTAAAATTGACATTGCAGGAAGGTAAACTATGTTTATTACATGACCTCTCTCTGTAGTTTGGATGTACTACACAGCATCTAAGCAAAGGCTTCAGTTGTAAAGTAGGGGACTGAAGAGTTCAGATTGACCTTTCAACTCATTTCAGAAGCTTTCTAACATACAAGGTATCTTACCCAATGGTGCCTTTTTAAAGTACTTTGAGAAGAGGTACTTAAAAAGGAGAAGCTGTTTGAACTAATTATAAAAATTAAATTTTTCTGAAAAGCTTAGGTAGCCTTTCTATTTCATTTTTATTGTATGAAATAAAAAATAAATTGGCAGTCTTTAGGTTCTAATTTGTCATGATTTCAATTAACTGATCATTATGAATTTTATTCAGCTCAAGAAGAAAAGTAATCTTTAAGCTAGTTTCCCCTCATCTGCCTTGTTCTGTTATGTAGTGATTTGTTCAAATGTATGCAACTTGGTTACTCATTCACAACTTAGTTATTGTAAATTAAGCTTTCCAGTTTGGGAAAGTTGCCTCTTTATGGAATTTCATGTCACCAAGGTTTTATAGTCAGAAAGGTGCAGTAAGTTTGAACACTTAACATTTTGCTTCTGAAATTTTGACTTACCTGCTCTTCCTTGTAGGCTATAGAGAAACACCTTGTTAAGAAGTCCCGTGGAGGCCTCACCTTCATTGGAGAATGGAAGAATGGGCACCTGGAGAAGAAGATGGGGCATTTGGCCTGCTTTGCTGGGGGAATGTTTGCACTTGGAGCAGATGGGTCCAGGGACAAAGCCGGCCATTACTTAGAGCTGGGAGCTGAAATTGCACGTACATGCCATGAGTCATATGACAGAACTGGTAAGAATATTAATAACGCTAACTACTTAGCCCAAAATAACCTACAAATTAAAAATATGTCCAGGAATCAGAAGGAAAATATATAGGCATTTTTATTTCAAAATAGCTTCCTCTAATACAGTATATTATTTTCTTAAGTACTTGAATTATAATTCTGGAAATCTGTTTATCATTTTCTTTTTATTTCTGAGTTCTACTGTTTTATTAACAATTTTGAAGAACTTGTCTTAAAAACAAGAGGTAGGACATTGGAGGATGGGTTAATAGTATTTGTTTTAGTACAGTAAGAATCCATTTAGCCATTCATTTCAGCTCTTATAAAAAGGTGCTTTAAAGGACACAAAATAGATTGATTTGGGTTACATGCCTTGCCTATCCTGTTGTGAAAATAAGAAGATAATAGGATATATATTGAATGTATAATTGGTATTGTGGTAACTAGTAATTTCTCTCTTAGTTCACCAAGAATGTGTGAGTTGTTGGTGCCTTTAGTTTCCACAACTATTTTTTCCTTAGAGGGAAGGATATAGGGAAATAGTTTAAGTCCTTCCCTTCTTATTAACCCATTCAAATTATAGTCAAATTGTCTGTCCCAGACTATTCGTTGTGCTTTTTTCTTTTGTTGACTTTTAAAAAGATTTTATTTATTTAGAAGGGAAAAAGAGAGGAAGAGAAACATCAATCAGTTGCCTCTCGCATCACCCCAGCCAGGAACCAGGCTCACAGTGCAGGCATGTGCCCTGAACAGGAATTGAATCAGCAACCTTTGGCTTTATGGTGACACTCAACCAACTTAGCCACACTAGCCAGGGCTATTGGTATCTTTAAAAAGATCCTGTGGTGTTACATTAGGCAAATATGGAATATTTCTGGGCTTCAGAGACCTTACTTGGAAAATGAGATGATTCTCAGTGGTAACAATAATTGGTTCTTGGGGGTGAAAAGTATTTTTTACGTAGAAAGCATAGATACACATACAGTTATATGTATGTATTATTAAAATTTTATGGGGAGAGAAAGCAATTAGGTTTTTAAAAGGCCTGAAAAATAGGGTTGAGAAAAACTAGAGTAGACCTTCTAAGGTTTTCTGTGGCTTTAAAAATATGTTTCTATATGAAATAATGGATAATGAGTTTCCTGAAAGATTAAAAACCAATCATTTCTCTCTTATTATAGAAGTTGAATTGTTGGTTACATAACTGATTTTCCATTTTAGGGTTAATTTATCATTAGATACCATGATACAGATATGATTAGCATAAAATTTATTCTGCTTCAAAATCTGTTAAGTTCTTTTTATATAATAAGGAATCGAAATTATGGTGAAGTTGGCCCTTCAGTTTCCCCAATAACTAAGTCAGGGATTCCATTTCTTAACAAAATATAATTAAGTCAAAAGGACAGTGAAGGAGATCTTATTTTAGGGTAGTTTAGTTTTTGGTGTGTAATACATGTAAAATCAGTGATCTGAGTTACAAATACAAGTTAAATTATGTTGATATTACAGAGAACTAAATATATACTTAAAATAAAGGTCAAATTAGTAAGACATTGAGGACCAGAATGGATATTTAGTGTTTGTGTTAGGACACATAATAAGACCTGTTAGACAGATTTTCACCACAAATCAAAGAATAGGAGTAAAATAGTAAGATTTCATTAAATGGCAGAATATTAAAAATGTGATATACCATAGTTGCTGTAATTAATTGTTCACTTCATTAAACAGGGAGCACCTGTAATATGCCAAGCATTATGTTGGATGCTTATAGGTTAAAACATACAGAAGCTGTATTTCTGCCTTTGAGAAATTCATAGAATGCGAGAATTAAGAAAGAATTCTCTGTATTTCTCATTTTCACATTCATAAGGGCAGTGCTGATGTTGATATGAAATACTGCAATTATGGGACAAACACGTGAACCAGGATTCAAAATGCCCTTGTTCCCCTCTTTATTATCTGTGAGCCTTAGGCAAATCATCTGAACTTCCTAAGACTCAGTTACTCCATCTGCAAAAAGTTGAAATAATAGCCCCTACCCTGTCTTCTTCATAATGTTGTTGTGAATATAAATGAAAAATTTAAAAACTACAGCCTGTGGTTGTTGTGGGCATGCTTGTTCTGATTGTCATTCCCACATTGCAAGTGTGTTGCAAAAGATTGCTGCTTGATTTGTGTGCTATTTTCTAGTCTCATGGTTTTATACTTATCTTTAATCTCAATTTAGATGCTTTAATGAGAAAGCACGATCCTAGTTTTGCTTATTTCCTACCAGGTCATTATGTCTTCTGCTGTGTTTCCTTATAGCTGTGCTATAATTTTTGGCTACCTCATTTAAAAATATCCATCCACTTCTTAACCAGTTATTCCAGCTAAATTCATATGACAATTATTGCCTTGGCATTTCACTTTCATTTGTTGTTACTAGAATTAACATTAACTCAAAATATGGTAATCTTCATATAGTTCACCTTATTGATGAACATGGCCCACTGCTGAACATTTAGCTGAGTTTATAGGAAACATTGCTGATCTGGTCATGAAACTGAACAGCAACTTAGTGGTAGCCTCAGACTATTACGGCTACGGGGAAGCTAGATGGGTATGTTGTTTCAGCTCATTCTGAAGTAAAATGCAAAACTGGTGCCAGGGCTTCCAAAATAGAGTGCTTTCTTTTTCTGGGTTTCTGGATTTAAAAAAAAAAATTAAGCATCATTAAAATAGTGACTATTACATAGTTTAATTTATATCATATTGAAATTGGGCATAGCCTTCCCTAGACTAGGTGCTATCACATTTGGCAGTAGGGGAATTTATTCTGGCTAGGGCCATGTACTGTATCTGATGGACAAAAGATCCATTGAATATGGAATATTGAATGTATTTTAAGAGTTTTCAGCTCTGGCCAGTATGGTTCAGTTGGTGGGAGCTTTGTCCCACAGCCAGAATGTTGCAGGTTCAAATTCGGTCGGGGCACATACCTAGATTCAATTCCCAGTGAGGTGCATATGGGAGGTAACCAGTTGATGCTTCTCTCTTGCATTCATGTTACTCTCCTACCCTTCCTTTCTCTCTGAAAAAATGTTCCTCCCTGGGTAAAGATTTTTTTTTTTTTTAAGTTTCCACAACTATTTTTTCCTTAGAGGGAAGGATATAGGGAAATAGTTTAAGTCCTTCCCTTCTTATTAGCCCATTCAAATTATAGTCAAATTGTCTGTCCCAGAGTAGTCGTTGTGCCTTTTTCTTTTGTTGACTTTTCTATAGAAAAGTCAGTGTAGGTGGGTCCTACATATCTTGGAGTTATGAATTACATTCCCCATGACTTTATAAACTAACCTGTGCCTTCTTTAAACTTCTATTATCTTACTACAGACCTTTATCACATTTGATATTTTACTTAAATTTACTTAAATGTTTTTACTTGTTCATGTCTCTTTACCTACATTTTTGCATCCTCTGGAGTTCTTTTTATCCAGGCACTAGATTATTTATGGTTTTGACTCAAGTTTTAATTGTTGAATTAGTTATTTTCCTTTTGGAAATGAAATATCAAATGTAAATGAAAAGTTTCAGACAGGAAATAAAAACGAAATGAAATTATTTTTTACATTTCTTAAACAAAAGAGAACCTAAGAGGTAGTGCCTTTAGAAACATGAAACCAATGGTTTGGCCAAAATAATGGGTGAGATAGCTCATAGAGCATTACTCACCAGCTCCTCACAGGACAAACATGTCTTTCTGGTACGTTTTATTTTGAAATTATTAAATGACCAATAAATAAAACACAAATTTTAGTGAGAAGTTTGAAATATTAGTTCCATGCAGCCAATTTCTACTATAATTTAGATGATATTATCGTTGTAATTCCAGAAGTTATCTAATATAAAGTTAGTTTTAAGATTAACATTTGAAAACTCCATGTGATCACTTCTTAGCACATCTAGTCTAAGGAAAATGTGCAAGAAATGCAGATAAAATAACTTCCCTAACGTTTTTTATTGGATTATTATCATATCAGTGTGTATGATGTTAGACTTTTATCATCATTTTAAAAGCATTTATTATGTATCAAATAATATTCGGTTGACCCTTCAATAGCTGGATAGAAGTTTTCATACGAAATGTTGATAACTCGTTGGTTATTCCTAATTTCCGATCCCATGAGTAACTGGTAAGGGCTTTTTGTACACACATAACCTTTTGTATCAAGTTCCAGGGGCTTCCGGGACGCCGGCCTACCTCTTCCAAAGATGCCTTGCGTGTCTGTGACCCTGGGGTTAAGCACCTCTGCTTAAGTTCTGCGTTAGCTCTGCAAGACTTGGCAGGAGACAAACTGCTTATTAACTCTCCTAGACCAGTTGTTTTGCTTTTACTAAGAACTGTCTACCATCACCACAGTGTGTTTGTCTTGTGTTTTGTGGGAGGCGGGAAATGGTAGAGAAAGGCTTCATTTGCACCCCTTCGAATTGCAGTGATTTGGAGCTTACCGTGCCATCCTTATAATACTGAAATTTGGCCACAGTGACACGTGTCATGCCAACAGTTTTGTCACGATCTTATTTATGGTCAGCCAGCATTATAGTTCTTTTACTGCCTTTTTATTTCTAAGAAAATATAAAAATATGCAGCAGTGTCATGAAAGAGCTAAGAAACCTTGAAATTAATTGCTACCAGTGCAGCTTAGTAAAACAAAGAAAGGTCATTACTGAGAGTGGTAATTGTGTGCGACTTCAACATCCCCATGAGATGACTTTATTGCCCAGGTTTAGGGTGCTGGGTATGATTAGAAAAAAGTTCTTAAAAAGCTTTTCCTACCATACATTGATGTCTCTCTCCCTCTCTGCCTCTCTCTCTTCCCCTCTCTGAGAAAAATAATAAATAAAAATCTTAAAAAAAAATAATTTTTCCTGTAGCACTACTTTCCAGCCTGAATAGAAATCATATCACTCAAGGAATAGTATATAATGTAGAAACATGTGTAATGGCTATGTTTTACTCCAACTGGATAGAAGTTTTCTAACAAAATGTTTGTAATTTGTTGGTTATTCCTAACTTCAGGAATAAGTGGGCAAATTACTGATGAAATTTCTTAATGATTGGCAATTTCAACTCTGCCTCACTGCATATTTTGAAACTATGAAAGAGAGTTTATTTTAAAAACTGACTTAAGTTTTAAAATACTTTATTTTTTTTAAATATGGAACACTTTGCAAATAATACTTTTTTTTTTTTAAATGTGGAACACTTTGCAAATTTGCGTGTCATCCTTGCATAGGGGCCATGCTAATCTTCTCCGTAACGTTCCAATTTTAGTATATGTACTGCCAAAGTGAGCACTGAAATACATTTCTTAATATACTACATAGCATGCTTTAAACAAAAAGGTATATACTTGACAACTAAATCTAATTCAAGGTCTAAACCCTGAGCTCTAAAATGTCACTGGTAAAAAAAAAAAAAAAAAAAAAAAAAGACCTGAGCTCTAAAATGTTTTCCTGTGTGTATGTTATATTAAAAGGACTTTAAAATTGTCTTGACTTTTTAAAAAATGATTCTACGTAGTACAGTTATCTGTCTCATTTATTTTGGACCAGAACAGAATCTGTAATGTGCTACTGTCTCACCTTTGCATTTGTGTCCAAAGGGTTGCTGGAATCTTGTCTGATAGTTAGCTTTAGCGGGATTTTGATAAACATTATTTGTTTTATTTTTTAAATTTAATTTTACTGTTGTTTTATTACATCCATCCCCTTTTTCCTTCCCTTTGTTCCCTTCCCCACCCAACCCACTCCCTGCCAAAGCCATTCCCACTTGTCCATGTCCATGGTTCTTCCATTGATGTACATTATTTATGAGAGAGATTTTATGTCAGAATAATAGTAGTATTTTTGTCTATTATAAGAAAGCTCAATGTGGGTTTTTAAAAGTCACTGATTTTGCAAAACAGCAACAGTAAAAATAAAAAACAAAAATAACTTTTATTCCACCCCTGTCCCTTCAAGGGAGGAAACAGCTCTGGCATACAAACACAGGTGGTTTATTGTGTTCATGTATTTCTTTTGTCCTGTTGCAGCATTAAAGCTGGGTCCCGAGTCCTTCAAGTTCGAAGGGGCAGTAGAGGCTGTGGCGGTCCGGCAGGCTGAGAAGTATTACATTCTCCGTCCCGAAGTCATCGAAACCTATTGGTACCTGTGGCGATTCACTCACGATCCAAGATATAGGCAATGGGGCTGGGAAGCAGCTCTGGTAAATAAATGAGTTTTTCATTTCATGGGCAAGAGTCTTATTTAAGTCCTTCGCTAGTGCCATGTATCCTCCTCTGTGTACTTATCATATTCAATAACTATGCACTCTTTCCATTTATCTGATGGCAAACTCTTAATCAATTTGAGTTTCTTAAGCAGCAAAAGGAAATCTCAGAATTCAGTTTAGTTCTCTATTAGAAGTGTTTTCCTACTAACATTCACTGATTCTTATTGAACAACCATAAAAAGTCATTCAAAAGGCAATTTTTAGGCCCTGGCTGCGGGGCACAATGGATAAGGCACCGGCCTGCGAACCCAAAGGTGGCTGGTTTTATTCCCAGCCAGGGCACATAACCGGGTTGCAAGTCAGGTCTGTAGCTGGAGGCAGGTGAAAGGCAACCATACACTGATGTCTCTTTCCCTCTCTGCCTCTCTCCCTTCCCCTCTCTCTAAAAAATAATAAATAAAATCTTTTAAAAAATAAAAGTAAAAGGCAATTTTTAAGCTGTGATTATAAACTTTCTATACTTCCCTACTAATGCTCAAATATAGATATAGATATAGATATATAAGTAAAAAACTGCTCAGATTCACAGCCTGGGTAGATTACACCCTATTCATTTCAGCTTGTGTTCCAAGTAATTCCTTAGTGGATCACCATAATAAGGATCAGTGAATTGTTAAAAATGTTTTAGATTGATAGACAAATATATATATTTGAAACGAGAGATTTTTAATGGTTAGTACGTAAAGAAAGCAAGTGGTTTACTCTTACAATACTTGGCTTTGAGAGAACTTACCGCCCTCACTCAGTACCTGTGGAAAAAGATAATCATTAGTCTTTTTGTGAAAGTAAAGTTTATTCCTAAGAGTAAGAGAGTATTTTATTCACTGAGATATACTAATTATAAGTAGTAGTAATTAAGATGAATATTCATATTTAAATTATTTAACTTAAGCCTGTAGTATAGATCAAATGAGGGAATTCTAGGTGAGATAAGTAATGTCAATAAATTGCTCAGGCAAGAGGATGCAAGGTGTACTCCAGGTCAGAATGTAGATCAGTTTATGGAAAAAGAAGGTCTCACAGTGGCAGCCAGAGAGGAATTTGAAGCCACGGTGTCAATGGCCTTATGGGCCAGACGCAGGGGTGTGCACCTCACTTGGTGATAGAGGAACATGCACACACCCACACCTGTCTCAGCTCCTGCTTAGGTGTTTCTCACACGGGTGTGGAAGTCCTCTGCCTGCCTAAGAAGCCCGTCAGATCTTTTTGCTCACCACCTCCTTGTACCTACCAAACCTCCCTAGCTTTAAGAACCTGTTATAGGATTACTAAAAATATTTCAAAGGAGAGGAACTACTAAAGCCTTTTTAGTGGGAAGTAACAAAAACAAAGGATCTGACTGTAATTTGCAAATTGGTGGGTTTTGGAGACCCCTGCAGTAATCTGGGAATAACGTGATAAGGACTTGAACTAAGCGAGGACACTTACATGCTACGTCCTTTGTCATTCAGACCTGGATAGTCCATATGGAGTTTGACGGTAAGAGAATAGTAATAGAAGACAGGTGCATGAACTAGAGCAGAGGCAGCATTTGTCGACGGAGTGAAACTGCCACAGTTGCAGAGGTAGCCCAGCCGTTGTCCTGGCAACTCCGAACAGGACACAACACAAGTTTGTTGGCAGCAATGGCTCACTGCCGCAGTTTCCAGATTGTATTTCCTATAGGGGCGATAGATAGGTACAGTAACCCTGCAGTGAACCTGACTCGACTGCCCCCTAATAGTTAATGGCTATTATTTAGAGGAATAAGGGAGGTAGATCTGAGCTGGGGGTGGGGGGTAGTGGCAGAAACTTCCTCTCTCATTGAGAAATGCTACAATCATTTCTCTTGTTCCTAAGGTCCTTTTTCCTGTGCCCCTTCTTAATGTATGTCCTTATCCATCAAAAAGAGGGTTGACAGACTCAAACTTTAACCCATATCTGTCCAAATACATATTAACGGGAATTTGAATTTTCTTTCTAACAGCCCTTTTGGACCCACACAAACTCACAAGTGTAAAGAGCAAGACTGAAATAGTTACACTTTAAATTCAAGTTTCAAAAGTATGTGTGATGAGGAGGGTAGGGGTGGAGACAAAGGAGGAGGATTCACGTCTTAAATAGAATTTGCTTGCTTGCCCACCACTCATCTCCACTGTTGGGTGTGAAGAAAGTGAAGGGAGGATGGGAAGAGAAGAATAGTGGTATGTCAGGTCCTCTGTAGCTTTAGCTATTCTATATACATAGTCAAACTCCCAAACACTTGAGTATATTATGCAAGAAAATTAGCCTTCAAGAAGCGACTCTTAAGTGGCTTAAAGATTAGTCATGCCTCCTTGCTCCTTTCTCAGTACTCTTCAGTTGGTCTGATAGTTCTGTGTGGGGAAAGACAACCATTGTCCCCAGCACACTATTTTAAAACTTTTTTATTTAAAATACATTTAAAATATTTAGATAGAGAAAAGTACCAAACCCTTTGGCAAGAAGACTTGAAAATCCAGCTGTAATCAAAATGGAACTATATGAAAAGAAACAGTTTGATTAAGAAAACACTTTCATCCTTAAGTAGCTTTTCATTAGAAAGGAAGAAGACCAGAAGAGTAAGAATAGTATCGAGAACAATGACCACAGTTCCATTCCACAGGATCACAGGGTCATGTAGAGAAAGAAGTCCACTTGTGCTTTCTACTTTTCATGGAAGGCTTAATTCTGGAATGTATTATACCTGCATAAGCAGGATATTCGGTTGCTTTGAATTAAAAATCAGCTTTTTGAATAGATTCCATTTGATTCAGTGTGTTTTATTTGGACATGTTCAAAGATGCAAAAAGAGATATAAATGAAGAATTTTCACTCCCAGTAAGTAGTTAATAACGTAGAGCAAATTACTCTGTCTCAATTTTGCCGTATGAAAAGTGGAGCTAACACAGTCTCACAGGGTTGCTGGAAATTTAAATGTAAATCCATCAAAGATTTTAGAAGGGCCTTCAGCACAATACTTCATGATTGTTAGCTCTTAATGCTGTAATTATCATTGTAGTATGTGTGGGGGTGGGTGTTTCCTGCCAGTTGGAGCCACAGATAATGCCTAATTCATAGAGTTATACTAATACAATATCATATTGTATGTTTGCAGTAAATATTATCTCATTGCTGTTACTGTGCAGAGCTCCCGAGCCATGCAAATTCTTTTCGCATGTTCGGATTACTGTTTATCCTTGCAAGTCATAACATTGCATTAAAATTTTTTAATTTAAATTGACCTCCCTCTTGATTTGTCAGAATTAATGAGACTTTATCATGCCATTCAGATCTCGAATCCAGTGTGAATACCCTAAATTTGACACCTAAGCTAGAAAAATAGAAGCTGTCTTAAAAAGACTAAAGACTTTTGAACAGGGAGAAACTCCCCAGGAAATAGGACACACCTTAGTCGGATTTTTCAGAGGGAGCTATTTCCATTTGATAATAAACTTCATTCTTAAACTGTCAAATTCTCATAAAGAGCTCTGTAAACTTTTGACTGTTGTCCCTTAACTTGACCCTCAGACTTGAAACTTGTCGAATTGACCCTCGCGTCTGATGTCTTTGACAGGCTATTGAGAAGTATTGCCGCGTCAGTGGTGGGTATTCTGGGGTGAAGGATGTTTATTCCGCTACTCCTGCCCATGATGACGTGCAGCAGAGCTTCTTTCTTGCTGAAACATTAAAGTGAGTAGAGCCTTTTAACATTTTTGTCATGGGGGCTGGTTTTGCTGTATGATTAGTACATGATGAATGATGACTATATAATATGGTACACTAGATTTTATGACAAATATCTTCTTATTTAATTGGATCTTAGCTTTTTCTGCATCTCAAGAAAGACTATGAAGTAGATACTATCAAATAAGAGTTTAGTACCTTTATTTTTGCCCTTAGTTCTTTAGTGTGCATTAGAATCACCTGGGAGACTTTATAAAACAGATAACTGGGCCATCCCTGCAGTTTCTGATCCTTAGCACTAGGGTGTAACCTAGGAATTCGCATTTCCAACAGGCTGCTGGGCGGGAACCACAGCTGAACTCCCTGCTCTGGCTAATGAAATCTGTTAGGAATAATCATGGTGTTTTGGTGGTACTAGAAGATATATGACCATAGCCACCCATCCTTCCAGTGGAGTCCCATAAAGATATACATAAAGGGAACAACAGAAAAGAGAAAAGACAACTTAATTATTGAGGCTTATATTCAAACCTCTGGCACAGCTCTCTACACTGACGGAAGGAGGTGGAATCCTTAAGTGTGCCCACTTCCTAAAGACTACCAAGTAACTATCCCTTGATAGTTACTGTCTCTTAAACTGTATATTTCCATTTCCTGTCTATCTGTACCTGAATGCCTCATAAACTGTCACTTCATTTGTTCAAAAAGGTATTTTTTAGGCATGGTTCAGGTTATTTCAGGATAAATCAATAGATGAAAAGTACAAAAATTCCTACTTCCCTGAAGTTTAGTTGCTAGTATACGTCTAGCTTACATTTTGGTATATAACAATTAAAATTTGTATGACATACAAATTTCTTACCCTAGTGGTCATTTTAATTCAGTTTTTCTTTTATTATCCTAGTACTCTAACTTTCTAATACTTTCATTTTGTGCATTGTAATTTCTTTTTTCTTTCTTTTTCATTTTTAAGTTTATTTCATTGATTATACTGTTACAGTTATCCCAGTTTTTCCCCCTTTGCTCCCTTCTGCCCAGTGTCCGCCTTCCTCCAGCAATCCCAGCCCCCTTGGTTAATGTCTATGGGTCCTGAGGAATAGGTTGGGGAAAGTCTGCAGTATAGGACAGGGTGAAGCCAAGGAAGTTCTTTGGCTTCATCCTTTCCCTTATTTAACTTCCCCTATCTGTTTTGTTCCTACCAGCTATGCTTCTTAATCCCTGCACCATTTCCCCATTCTAATATATCACTGTCTTTATGATTCTTGTTACGTTGTTTCTTTATTTTGCCTCTCCTTTCCTATCCTCATTAACCCTGTGCAGTACTCTTACATGCTGAGCTGGTTTAGAACATGTACTTGGTAGTCAGTTCCCCACCTTGGTAGTTACTTCTGTTTTGACTTGTCCTGCGTGATTAGGCTCGTGTTACAAGTAAGTTGAAAGACTGGACTGGCAGGTAAAACTACAGGAGCCTCAGTTACACACTCACTGCAACCTGGCTAGATGAACACTTCAAAATAAAATTTCTTTGCTTTCAGTTATTGTATCTGTGAACTGTAGAATTTGTCCCAGTTTATCTAAGAACCCTTATTTTATTCTTTCTTAAGACCAGAAAAATTATAAGAATAAACTAAATGTTTCTATACCTTTCATCTAGATTTACCTATCATTCATTTTGCCACATTCCCCCACCTCTGCAAATTTGTATGTGTGTATACACACTCATACACACACACATAGTTTTACTATTTATTAAAATTTTTTGCTCTATAATTTGAGAGTTACCGGATTTCTGATATTTATGCAGGTATTCTCAAGAAAAGGGTATAATTCTGTGTAATCGCAGTACAGTTATCATGTTATCATACTTGGGAAACTTATCATTCATATAATACTATTGTTTAATAGGTAGTCCATTTCCAGATTTCTCAGTGTCCTACTGTAGTTTAAAACTGTTTATTTTTTTAAAGATTTTTTAAAAATTAATTTATTAAAGATTTTATTATTTTTAGAGAGAGGGGAAGGGAGAAAGGAGGAGAGACATCAATGTATGGTTACCTTTCACCTGCCTCCAGCTGCAGACCTGGCTGGAGACCTGGCTTGCAACCTGGTTTATGTGCCCTGGCTGGGAATCAAATCAGTGACCTTTGGGTTCGCAGGCTGGCGCCTTATCCACTGTGTCACCAGCCAGGGCTGTAAGATTTTATTTATTCACTTTCCAGAGAGAAGAGAAGGGAGGGAGAAGGAGAGGGTGAGAAACACCAATGTGTGGTTGCCTCTGGCCCACAACCCAGACATGTGCCCTGATTGGGAATCGCACAGCGGCCCCTTGGTTCACAGGTGCTCAGTCCACTGAGCTACACCAGCCAGGGCTAAAAGTATTTTTTTAACCTCTGAAGGATCTTTGGTGCATTTCGTTGTCACGTCTCCTTGGTCTTCTTTTACCTAGAACAAAATTTCCCTGCTTTTCTTTTATGACATTGATGTAAATATTTAAAAGTCTAGTTGTGTTGAAGAACACCCCTCAATTATATATTTATGATTGTTTCCTATGATCTGATGTAAAGATTTTTGACACATATATAAATGATGTATTCTCATTGCACTTTGTAAAGAAGTACATGGTAACAGTTGAGCACCTAATTGGGGATTTTAAGTTTGATCATGAGGTCAGATTTGATTATACAGTTGTGTAAAGAATCTTGATTTATAATTAATAGGCCACACATTTGTGTTCCCATACTAAATATTTGTTAAATTAAGGAGTGAATCATTTGATTCCAAGAGGAACAGCTGAAAAACAACAATTTTATAAGATTTTTTGCCAAAAATGGAAGCAGAGAAAGAGTAATAGAGCTATTTCACTTCCTGGTTGGGGCCTAGGACTTGAACTCAGAATTCAGTTAGTGCTAAGAGACAGCTGGTAATGAAAGGGCCCAGGAATTTATAAAGCTGGTGGGAAAGGCCCAAGGCAAGATGCAGAGAGTTAGGGAGTGGAGGCAGTGGATCTGTTTGCAGTTGGGTCAGAGGTTCAGGTGCCTTCATGACTGGGAAAGCAGTTGTTAGAAGTCACAAAGTTGGGGAACCTAGGGCGGTGGTCCTCAAAACTTGAACCTGCGTCAGCATTACCCAGAAAGCTTCTTAAAGCAGGTTGCTGGGCTCCATCACCAAAGGTCCTGATTGGTAGGTTCGGACTGGGGTCTCAGAATTTGCACTGAAACAGGCTGATGGTCTGGAGGACCTTTGGCACCAGTGACTTAGTTAACTTTTCATGGAAGCAGTTTGAGATGAAGGCATTACTCGCACTGATGACAAGGAATAGCTAGTACAAAGACTAGCACACCATGAGCTCAGGTGGGAAAATCATGGTTTAACTATTTTACGTAGTCCAGTCTCCTCAGGTGGTATACTGAGGTCCAGAACCACGGTCTCCATGTTTTTAAATTCCTCTTGGTACCTAGTGAGATCACAATGCAATACAAATAGTAGACTATAGGGAACACACCCACGGAGTGAATTTCACTTGCACTCGTTAATGTAAGCATTTTTCTAATTTCAGAACTGTGTACTTAGAAACATCCTTGCCATTCTTTTTCTACAGTGGAGGGAGCTACAACCCAAAGTTCTTACGTAGCAATAACAAATAATAATGTTATTTTTCCCCATCCTTTTCTGTTAGTTTTTTTCTTTCAACTTTAAAAGTAAACTTTATTGAAGTAGTATAAGTGTACAAGCTTATTACATTTTGGCACATTTATAAGCCCAGGTAACTGCCACCCTAGTTAATATTTCCATCTTAGTCTTTTAGTGAATTTCACCCCACCTACACATAGCTTTCTGTAACTGTAGGTTGCCTCTTCTAGAATTTCATATAATTGGAATCATGCAATATGCAGAGTCATTGAATTTCTATATGCATGTACAAAAATCAGCTCCAAAAGGATCATAAATCTAAGGTGAAAACTTTAAAAAAGTACAACTTTTAGTAGAAAACATGGAAGAAAAATTTTGTGACTTAATGGTGGGAAAAGGTTTTCTCAGATATTGCACCAAAAATATAATCCATGAAAGAATGAATTGATCAATTGGTCTGAAATTTAAAACCATCTTCTCTTTGAAAGACATTTGAAAAAGAATGGAAGAAAATGACTTGAAACCATGAAAAGTGGCTAGAATATATGCAGACAATGAGATAACATGCTACCCAATTTAAAACCAGGAAAAAAAGTTGAAGTGTCTCACTAAAGAAGATTATTATAAGGATGATAAATGAGCTCATGAAAAAGTGCTCAGTGCCATTAGTACAAATTAGAGCTACGGTGAGATACCACTACACACCTATTCGAACATCACAGAGATCCACACCTGAGAGATGTCTGCTTTTACTTTCGGACTTTGGGCTTTTTGTGTGGAGATGTAAGGCATGGTGTATCTTAAAATTCTGAGGAAAAAGTCAAGAATATTAAGAAGATGCTGATTGCTAGGAAAAATTGAAAAACAAAAATCTGCCAACTCAGAAAGTCCTTTCTATGAATGTAGCAAAGAAAGAAAATATTTTTACTGTTGAACAGGCATTAGCCAGACTGCAGTTTGTATCACAGGCACACTACAAAGACATAAAGAAATCTAACCTTTCTATGTAACTACGTTAGATACAATCCATTATATACATGTTCTGAAGACAGTGGTAACTTGTCCTCATGTAAGAGTACTTTCCTTGCAGCACCATTTGCTGTATATAATTTATTCTAAATCCACACGGTAATTGGCCATCTGTATCAGTTAAGTGCCTTTATCCAAAGGAAAAATAATACCTCTACCCTAGCGACAGCTTTGGGAAAGGGACCTAAACTGCCCTCCTGCAGTGACAGGGAGATTGGGGGCTCTCTGCTGTGATGTTTACATTTCAGAGACAGAGGCCTTTAAGGAAAACATTTCTGGAGTATAAAGCTGACAAGAGGTTTATTTTGCTTATAAAAAGGTTTACATTCATATCAAAGAGATAATTACAAGTTTTTTCAAAGCACCAGGAAATTTTTTATTGTTTTTTCACTAACCTTTACAAAACTGACCATGTTTTACCTCTGGCTTAACCAGCCTTTCTTACCATCTACTTCTGGGCTGTTAAAGACGAGGTAATGCCAATTGTGTGTGTAGTTGAGGTGTCCTGTCTCCTATAAGGAAAATCATCCTACCTTATCTGACCCCTAAATGCAGAGGAAAATGAATTCTCCTTAGCTCCCTCTATCTCAGGACAAAGCCTGACCCATCACAGCACACCAGAAATGGCCACCTCCTCCAGTTTGTCTTTAAAATCAGCATGTTTATTTTGTATTTGAATCTATGATATACCCATGTTTCTTTCAACTTTTTTTCTTCCCATCCCTTCCCCCCACCCCCTAGAAAACAGCTTTAAGATTTGACAAATGATGTGGGGAAGGGCAGAGAGAGGATAATATTTGGAGAGATTAATAATTGTATGTTTTAATACATCATCTTTTAAACGATCATTTCCACTGATTAATTCGAGTTCTAATCAGTCAGTTCTAAAGACATTAAACAGTAAAAGTATAAATAAATGAAAAATTTGAGTAAATTATTTTTTCAGTCTTTTTTTTTTAATGAGTTCCTGTAGTCCTTACTGCAAGCCTTTTTTGAGTTGTAATATCCTCTATCCATGTTATACCCGCCATTGCCTTTGGTAGTTGTGAAAAAGAATAAATGAGCCCTGGCTGGTGTGGCTCAGGGGGTTGGCACTAGCCTGCAAACCCAAAGGTTGCTGGTTCGATTCCCCAGCCAGGGCACATAACCAGGTTGCAAACCAGGTCCCCAGCCAGGTCCATAGCTGGAGGCAGATGAAAGGCAACCACACATTGATGCTTCTCTCCTTTTCTTCCTCCCTCCCTGCCCTTTTCTATGGGAAATAATAAATAAAATATTAAAAATAAATGAGTTATTAAGGCTCATTTGATAAATAAAGGACTAAGTAAAAGAATCAACCTGGTAGTTGATTCATTGAGTTTTAGCCTTACCTTTTTCTATAGACAGTAAATGTTTCTCAGATTTGGTGACTTTTTTCTGAAAAAGTTCCCTGTTCGGTTACTATATTGATGCTTCTGACACCACCACCTCCTCGGAGTGTCTTGTCTTTATGTAAGAGAAAGATAAGAGATGTATGTGAACAACCTTTAAAAATAGCTCTATAAATTAATTAATTAATTAATTAATTAATTAAATTAATTTCCCACCTGAGCTCTATAAATAAGTAAATAAATAAAATAGCCCTAAAGTGTACCCAAGAACTCTCAAGTGTATCCAGTGAAACAGAAGTGCTCAAAAGCACCTTTTTATATATCTGCAGGCTTCCGTCAGTGTCATTTGTAATGTATTGTCTCTATCATTTAAAAAAACCTTTATTAGAAGTAAAAATATCTAGTACTCTGATAGCTCATTTAGATGGTAGACTTTTCTCAACTTTCACAGCAAAGATCATGCTTCTCCAGTTCTATTTTTAAACTCCAGGTTTAAATTTAAATCAGTAATAGTTTACCGTGTCCTTGATCTCCTCTTCAGAATTTTTAATCCAAAGTGAAAAAGAGCTGTTTAGCTATATTACTTTAATTTTAAACATTGATTTTTGTCATAAAATTTTGAGCGCACACTTACATGATCGAAGTCCAGTGGCAGCCCTGCTCTCCAGCGTTGCTTGACTCGCCAGGAGGGGTCAGTCTTGCTCCAAAGCCCTGGGGCCCAGCCGCGGAGCTTGAGGCCCGGAGGCGAGGCAGTGGAGGGCGGGGCTAGAAGCTGCACCGTTTTCCTGGAGCTGTGCACAGGCTTGGTGGCTTGGCAGATGTTTATACCCTCACAGCCCTGGAGGCCAGAGGTGTGAAATCAGTTTTCTCTAAAGGTGTGCCTTGGCCCAGTCTTTGCCTCTGTCTTCACTGACCTTCCTCCCTGTGTGTATCAGGGCCCAAATCTCCCCCTTTTCCTTGTGAAGATAACAAGTCCTTGGATTTAGGGCCCACCCTCTAAGTCCAGAATGATTTCACTTTAAGATCCTTAAGACCCTATTTCTAAATAGGGTCACATTTTGGGCTCTAGGTGGAAATAAATGAGGTGGTGAACTATCCAGCCCACTACAGTAGTATTTAGTTAAGATCCTTAAAAACAAACAAACAAAGCCCTGGCTGGTGGCCTGCGAACCCAAGGTCACTCGTTCAGTTTCCCAGCCAGGGCACATAACCAGGTTGCAAGCCAGGTCTCCAGCCAGGTCTGTAGCTGGAGGCAGGTGAAAGGCAACCATACATTGATGTCTTTCTCCCTCTCTCTGAAAGTAATAAAAAAAAACAATCTTTTTTAAAAACAGCACTTTTTTGTTACCTAAAATTTTCATATGTTACTGATCGTTATATAACATTTATGTTTACATGAAATACTTCCACAGCATCTCTCATGGAAAGGAATCCTTCCTTAGGAAACTTATATTTTCTCTCTATTCCTTCACTCACTCCTCTTCCAAGAAGTGGATGATCAGTGAGCTCCCACTTAACCGAGAGACAGGAAGAGACATGCACTTGCAGAGAGCATAGCTTTACTGGACACATTTGTGATTCTGGTCTGAACAGAGCAGGCAGACCCAACCAGGTCTGACTTTGCAGTGCTGGTGTCTCTGTCTGCAAGTGGGTCCCCAGGCGTGGGGCTCAGGAGCAGGACTGAGAGCCCCGCCCGCTACCCTCGGTTCCAGCTTTGTCAGTGACGAAGCTGGTCCTCAGTCTGCATTGGCCTAGGTGCGGAGTGTTCTTACTCTCTCACCCTATAACCGTGGTTGGAAAGGACATTCAAGTACCTGTTTTTAAAATGAATTTTAGCTAAACACTGTAAAGGAATTCTTCAGTGAAGCCTAATAAAGCCCAGCCAGCTGTTGCTAAGGTCAGGAGTTAGAACCCAGATTTCCTGACTGTATATAGTGAGTTTTTCATGCTCACTTTCATAACCCACAACATAGACTTGAGATGGGAATTTTCCCAACAGTGTAGCTAACGATCATTATGTGTGTGAAATCTATCATTTTTTATTTCTATCTAACCACTCTGGCTTATATTTTTGTGGGGGGAAGGGCATCAAGAATCCTTGCCTTTCTATTGTAAACTGCTGTTATCAATAAAGAGAGATTAACAGTCATTAAACCTCCTGTAAATCCATGTTTCTGAAAACTTGTTTAATAGTTTGCAGCACCTACGAAACTTGATGTAGTAGGAGTGTGTAAAAGTTCTGGCTGTGTCCAAAAAATATATACTTATTTCTTACAATGTTTATTTACAAATGTCAATTAATTTCTAGTTACGCTATATAAGCTGCCAAAACATATGACTGATATGTTATTTTTAAAAGGATATTGAAAAATTATGAAGTTGTTCATCTTATGCCATCTTATAGCTTGCTTTGTGTGCTTCAAACGGGCATGTGGAACTTGTTTTGTAACTCCTATTCCAGAGGTTGTGCAGCTTCCTGGATTTTCTTAGGCCCATTCTGGAACACTTTTTTATGGTTTAAATCATTTGCGTGACTAGAGTTTGTCCTTTGTTTTTCATTAAAACTATTGTAATTGAAGCTTATTTTTCCTCCTTTTCTTTTTTTCAGGTATTTATACCTGCTGTTCTCTGGTGATGACCTGCTACCTTTAGACCACTGGGTGTTTAATACAGAGGCTCACCCTCTGCCGGTGTTGCGTTCAGCCAACACCACACTTTCAGGAAACCCCGCTGCTGTTCGGTGAAAGCAGCTCCTGAAAGACCGTTTGCACCTGTGCATTGTTTACATGGACCACTATAGAAGCTAATCTGGAGAGGGGCTTCTGAAAACCTGACCCTCTTCAGTCAAACATGACAGGGTGAAACAGGACTCACTCCCCACAGACTTGTCAACTTGTAGATATCTCAACTTTGAAATGATTCCGTTTTATATCTGACCAAAACATATTCTGGTATGTGTAGGACAGAGACTTCATGTACTTTGATTCTTAAGGAGATGGTCACATAAGAAATTATGCCAGTTACTACAACGTTGTTTTTAAGAGTCCTGGAATCTTTAGGCTAGATTTCCTAAGAATAAGCCAAGAATGTGGAACATCAAAGCAGGAGTTAGAAATGGCCTTTGACACCAATTTATATTTGTCTCCTCCCAAAAAGGAGCGGCTTTCAAATAAAATATTTATGCATTGTTTAGCCCTTTTCCTCCATTTTTAATAATGGAGTGAATAAAATAAGGACAAAAGAACAGTGTAACTGGATCAGCAGCAAGAAGACTTGGAGAAGAAACAGAAGTATCTATCCCATCTGAATTTTCAAGTTCCCTATTGGATGACCAGACTGGCAAACCATTTCAAATCCCTGTTTATACCATTGAAATTTCATAGTTAAATTTAATTTTCTCTGGTGGCATAATCTTAAAAAGAACATTCTTCAAGTGCTTGTCTCCATGTGGAATTAGTGAAACTATTTGTCACAACCACCACTTAGGAGCCTGGGTTTGGGATTCTCTGCAAGGCCAGTCTCGTGCTGGTGGGGTGATAGAAAGTGGGGGAAATGCGCAGTTTGTTGCCCTGAAACCTGTGCGAAGAGAAGGAGTTGGTTTGTTGGTATGAGATTATTTTTCCAAACCAGCAAATCTACCAAGTAAATTTTAACCATTTTAACCTCATTATAAACTTAGTGGAATCCCTCAACTTGCAACTTTATATAGGTTGGCAAAATCTGCTATCAGCTCTGACTTTACCTTGGTGAACCAACTTTCACAATTTATTTCTTTCTTTGTTTGTTTGTTTGTTTGTTTTTCGCAATTTATTAAATCAAAAACAAAATACATACAGTGAAACTTCCTCAAATAGTCTATCTGAAATGGGGACCTGGGATCCTTTATTATCTCATCAGATGAGTGAGCTTTTCAAAAATACTTTTATGTAAAAATAAATTTAACTTTCATTTTCTCCAAGAATATAGAAATCCAAAGAGTTTATCAAAATAGCTGCAAAACAATTTTTAGTGATGAAAGTGTGGTGCCGTTATATTACATTGAATTTGAGCTATAATGGCTAAAGGGTTTTCTCATACCATCAATACATTTTGCAATAATATTTCTTTTTTAATTAATATTTCTTTATATTTGGGGGAAGAATTTAAATTTTATCAAGAACCATATTGTAAGATAAATAGCCAATGCTTACACATTTTCTGTCCCTTGAATTTATGTCACAATAAAAGATACTTTTTCTTCTTTATATTTAACACAGCTTCCATTGACAGTAAAAATTGGGAGTAGTGTAATTAGTTTCATGTTTTACTCTGAATTTGAAGATTACATGAAACAATATTTGCGCAAGAAACCCACCTTGGAATTTTGAAAGCCTGTTTCCTTTTTTGATTGCTTTTCTTTTTAATCTTGTGTGGGCATGTAGTAGATTTAAATTGGGAAAAGATTTACGAATTAATGTAATTAAATATTTTCTAAGGGTGATCATCTAACCTTATAAAGAGTAAAAAAAAAAACTTCACATTCAGCAAATGATCAATAATGGTAAACACCCCAAGGTTTTTTAGTATGCATTGAAAACAAGGATGTGGTATCAGCTGCATTATTTAAGTCTTACGGAGAGTTCAATTTTAGCACATATTTTGAAATTGTAAATACCTTTTGCTACTTGAAAATTAAAATTTTAAATGGGAAGGGTAGATGGCTGTAACTTCAGAAGAGAAAGGGAAAGAAAGTACTTGGTTCTCAAAAAAAGTGAAAAACTTCAGAAGTTTTTATGTTTAGAAGAATTCAGATAAAGGGCCCATCTGGGTTCCTCGGGAACTTCTCAAGGAATAAGACAGAACCCTCACTCCTAAGGGCTCTGTTGTGCTTCTCAAATGACTGGAGCTTCAACGAAGGCAGGTGCGTGGACAAGCCTGGCCAGGGCAGGTAACTGTGTAGCTTCTAAGCAGGATATTTGAGTAACCAAGTATGGTCTGGAAATATTTTCATGGATTCACTCTGATTCAAGAACATTGGTGATGATGATTTCCTGTTAGTTGAGCTCGTTCAGATTATGATGGAGATGTTCTTTTTGTTCAGTCTTGGTTCAGCGAGCTTTTCTGTAAAAGTCCAGATAAATATTTGAGGTTTTGTGAGCCACCCTGGAAGGGTCTACTTCACCACCCCCACCTCCCTTGTAATGATAAGAAGATTATAGGAGTTTTAGGTAATGCTTCTTTTTTTTCTTCTGAATACCAAAGGCAATTAAAGTCAGCTACAAATGACTTGCCAGTGTCATATTTTATTTCTGTTACAGATTTTTAAAATTGTTTCTTTCAAGATCAACTCTTATACCACATTCTGCTTAGTTTCCAGGAGTATTCTTTACTTTCTCCTGTTCTTGATAGTCCTTTGCATTTTGTAGATCTATTACTCAGGTTAAATAACTTGTATAAAACTTTCTGCCAAGAGCCTAGAAATGCTCCTTTCCAGGTGTCCCCTCGGAGTAGACACCTCACTTTGTGCCTTTGGCACAAATTTGCAAAGTAGATCAGTTGGTACATAAAAGAAAAAGTAGAGATGGTTGCATACTCCTCTACCTTCTACATGTATTTCTTGTACAATTTTGGAATCACACCTTTTTGTTCAAACCAGTGTAAAGTTGTTAAGGCAAGGGATGGCAGCCCTAGCCAGAGAGAAGTCTCGGTGCAGAAGAGCAAGTCCCAATCAGAGGCGGCTGACTTCTTGGCGGGCGTTGGCTGTTCCCAGTGGCACACCAGCCCCTCCCTGGCTTTGAGCAGATGTTGATGTGTAACTGCGTCTTGAAGGAATGTATTCCTTCTGTGGAGTAGTGACCCTTCTTTTCTGCGGTGTCACCGGCTTCACTTGGTAGATTTTCACCAAGCAGTTGGAAATGTTGATCATTTCATCTCCACTCTCCCATTGCCAAAGTCTGTCATAACTACAAGTGCGCTGATAAAAGATTGTGCCTGCCATTCTCACTGTGCAGTTCCCCCAAAGCCCATATTTCTCAGAATGAATGCGGGGTGGGTGAGAGGGAGCGAAGGGAGTGAATGTCCTGCAGTGCCCACCCCGTGCCAGGTGGCGTGTGACTGAGCCCCACTGGCATTTTCTGGATAAAAGTAGTTCATACCACTTTAAATGGTTTCCGGTATGAATCATGGTTCAAAAGTCTTCATTTTATAATTGATGGAAATTAAAGAGTAAAAAACTTTTAAACTATGTTTCTGTATAATCCCAACAGCTATAAATGTACTTAGTAACTCTCAGAAAAATGTCAAAGTACTTGATTTCTGATGCAACTTGGACTAAAATACTTAGAAATAAATGCGAACATTCTTATTTTGCTATATCATTTTAATTGCATAATTAAAAATTAATGTGTTTCTGGAAATGCTGGTTATTTTGTAGTCAAAATGTTTTGTCACATAACTCAACTTACAGTTGCATATTGTTTTTGCTCTATATGTCCATGCTGTTAACATAAAGAAAAATATACTAAAATATTTCTAAGTTCCAAATAATAGTTCCCAGCAATAGTATTTTGAAATAGTTACTTTCCTTTAGGTTTTCTTACCCTTACATAGATATATGAGGTCTGACCTGAAAGTATCAGCCATGCACACTTTTAATTATATTGACATTGGCTCCATACTTTTGGGATAGACCTTGTATACATCAATAGAATTATACATGGAGGTTTTCAATACTGTATGCTTGTTAATTAACAAACACAGTTGTTAACTGCGTAGCTTCTAAGCAGGATATTTGAGTAACCAAGTATGGTCTGGAAATATTTTCATGGATTCACTCTGATTCAAGAACATTGGTGATGATGATTTCCTGTTAGCTGAGCTCATTCAGATTATGATGGAGATGTTCTTTTTGTTCAGTCTTGGTTCAGCGAGCTTTTCTGTAAAAGTCCAGATAAATATTTGAGGTTTTGTGAGCCACCCTTGTCTCTGTCTGTACTACTTACTAGGTTCTGCTTTCGAAATGTGAAAGCAGGGATAAGCAGTATGTAAACAAAGGGGCTTTGCCATGTTCCAATAAAACTTTATTTACAAAAACTCGGAGGGCTGGATTTTGCCCACGACTCACAGTTGTTAACATTGATCCCAAAGTTTAATTTGTGTAAAACCCTGTAATCTTGCACCTTTGCTCTGTATGAGTTATGCGATTCATTTTAAAGCAAAATGATGTGTGTATGTCTGACTATGTATTTGTGTAACCTAAAGCTATATATTTTGTTGTGTTGAAAATAGATCCACTCCTGGAATCTGTCCAGGATTCAATGTGACGCAACTATCATGGAAGAGGCTTATTTTTTGTTCTTGGTGTGTGCTATCAGCCAATATCCTTGCCTTGTCATTCAGTGCCACAATTCCAGAGTCCGAGGGTAAAACAAAGCGTTCTGTGGTGTCAAAATAGTAATTCTTTCAAGTTCTCTATGCTCATTGACCTTTGGACCAAGACTGTGGATTGCAGGGGCTGCAGAATTCCCCCACTTGAATACTCTTAGAGCCCTCTGGAATAGATAGAATGTCTGACCTTTGTGCTGCAGAAACCAATCTCTCGACAAATTTTAAGCAACAAAATGGGTTCTGTGCCATTGGCAGCCACTATGACTTTTAGACTGGAGAAGGATACTGACCCTGTTTCCCTAGAGCTGCCCAACTCTGAGGAGTGCAGACAAAGATGTATCCGCATGGACAGCTCCCTGCTTCTCTTCTCTTGTGTAATGCACCTGAAGCCCTTCATAAACCACTAGCATTATTCCAGAATGTCACTATGCATCATATGTAAATTAAAATCTCAATCTCAACCTTATTTCACTGTTGAACAAGTAATCCGTTTTAAACTTTGAGCTAAGCAGAACTAGGAATGCCCTGGCACAGTGGATTTCAACTTGAAAATTTTAAACTAGGGAGTTAGCACCATGTTACTAGTACTGCAATGCACCAATCATCCTGAAAGAGAATAATTATTTTTTGCTAAAACATTTATCAAATATTTCACGATTGTTGGAAATTCAAGAGGAGAAGCCTGTATTCAGAGTGACGGAGCACATGTTATGAATAGGCTGCCTTTCTAGGTCCAATGTACTGTACTGTGCAGAGCACTGCAGCTCAGTGTGAAAGTGAGCAGACACAAACCCACATCCATTTATTACACTGAGGGTTTTAAACGATTGCAAATGCCCGACAGGCTATTTGGATACTATAGAATTCAACTGCAGGTTGCACATCAGAATCTCCATGGAAATATGCTCAGCTTTCTTGGGGAACATTATTTTTTAGAAAATAAGAGAAATTAGATTTTGTTGGCTTAATTAACATCCCCAGTTTTAGTTACTGGATTTGGAAGCTGAAATGCCATTGCTCAATCAAACTGGTCTCAAATTCACCAATACAATGTTTCTTAAACTCTAAGTGGGGTTTAGTGTAACCTTTAAACTGGTACCCACTGGCTGCTCCTGAACTGATTTCCAGTCATGTCCTCCTTATGTAATTTTTATAAATTAAAGGTAATATTGTATATTAAAGGTCAAATAAAGATGTTCTTTAAGTGAAAAGTCTTTCGTTTAGTCTTCATTGGGTACCCACTAATGACAACAGTTCAATCTATTTACAGAGCAAATGCGTCTTTTTTTTTTTTTTTTTAGAAACTTGACCGTCTTCAGCCTCCCACATTCAGGGAGTACTACTTCCTTTGGTTCAACTGACTGTCAGATTCCTTGGTGTTATAGAAAGATGAAGAAGCTAGCTTAAGGGTAATTCTTACTTCATCTGATGTAAAGAAAACTATAGTGTTACTGTCCCTGTTAATCTCTTAAGACCTGGTCTAGCCCAACCGAGATCCTCAAGTTTAACAAAACCCAAATCCCTGGGTCACGTTCACGTTAAAATCTGACCTGATGGTGTGCAAGTGATTCTTGGGCAAAAAATAGGCCTCCGAGGCCTAAGGAATAGAATGAGCTAGCCCAGAGACAGTGATTTAATCTTTTTGCAAGTGCAGAGGATATTTAAAACCCTGTACTCATTGGAGCATTGAGTAAGGGAGGGGTAAAACTGGAAATAACACTTCATTCTTGAGGCTTAATTCGCCTCAGCACAGTGGATTCCAACTTGAACATTTTTAACTAGGAAATTTACATTGTGAATGTATCAAAATTAATAGTGGGTTTACCTGTTTAGAAGCAACTAAAATAGGATCAGATAAAAGAGTAATGATCTCTGAATGGCTATAGTTTGGTCAAATCTGGTGCTCTCTGTGCCAGGTACTGACATTTTCATTATTTCACTAAGTTACAAAAGACTGCGCTCAGCAGGCAAACAGTACTTATAGTAAAAGAATGGGTTCCTCACAGAAATGGAAAGTAGACTGGTGGTTGCAAGGGCTGGGGGGCGGGGCGGGGGGTGCAAATAAAAAGATTTTGGTCAGGTGACTAGTTAACAACCCCATTGTATTCTTGGAAGTTCCTGAGAGAGAGAGCAGGTCTTAATGTTCTCACCACACACACACAAAAGGAACTATCTGACGTGATGGGTGTGTTAACTAACCATTTTGTGGTAATCTTTGCAGAATATGTACATACAGCAAATTTACACATATATATGGTATATATATACCATGTGTTGCCAGTTATATCTCAATAAAACATTTTTTACAAGTATAGGTTCAGATGGTGAGAGACTGCATTCACCTGATTAACCTAGCACAGATGTCTTTAAAAATATTTTTGTAATAAAATGTAACACAAAACATACTATTTTAACCGTTTTCTGTGTACAATCCAGTGGCACTAAAAATGCTATTAATAATGTTTTGCAACCAGTACCACTGTTTCCAACATTTTCATCACGCGAAACAATCTCTATAACCATTAAGCAATAATTCCACATTCTCTTATTCCCTCAAGAAAAATCTCAATATTTTAACCCAAGAAAATTTCAATTTTCTTGCCTATAAAAATGACTTGAGGGAGAGTTAAATGAGAAAAATCCATGTACCCTGGCTTCAAATAAGCTCACGATGTTAGTTACTATTTTAAATTACTTTTGTGAGCAGCATATTGGCATAATCATTCCTAAAGGAGTAGAAAATTAAAGGGGTAGGCGCGATCAGAACAGGGCCTCCTTTGGACATTTCATATAAATGGCATCGTACATACGTGGCCTTTTGCTTCTTTAACCTAGCATCATGTTTTGCAGCTTTATGCTGTAGCAAGTATCCAGAGTTTGTTCCTTCTAATGGCTAAAAATATTTCACTGGCTGGCCCTGGCTGGTGTGGCTCAGTGGATTGAGTGCTGGCCTGCAGTTCGGTTCCCAGTCAGGGCACAGGCCTGGGTTGCAGGGCGTGTCTCCAGTTGGGGGCGAGTGACAGGCAACCACACATCGCTGTTTCTCTCCCTGTCTTAAAAAAAAAAAAAATCACTGTCTGGATATACCATATTTTGTTTATCCATTCACCAGTGGTCAATATTTGGATCACTTCCACTTTGGGGCTATTCTGAATATGCTGTTATCAATGTTTGCATACAAGTCTTTGTGTGAACATGTGTTCTCATTCCTCTTGGGTATGGACCGTGGAGTGGAATTGCTGGGTAATGCGGTAAAAGTTAAGGGTGACTTTTAAAGAAATGACTATCCTGTTGTTGGCAGCAGCGAGAATGGCACCAGGTGTTAGACCGGTGGGGTCAGACCGGACCTTGGTTCAGAAACCTGGGTACTTGAGCTCCGGCCAAGAAAGAATTCAGCGTCAAGACTCCAACTAGAAGAGAACGTTTATTTAGAAAGTTACAGAGGTAGAAGTGAGCTGTACAAGGAATGGGCTCAGGAAACAAGTTACAGAGGCAAAAGAAGGCCCTTGGAGCTTAGGGGTCTGAGGGAGGCAGGTAAGCTGGGGGTAGGAGAAGGGAGGGGAGAATCTCAGGTGTGCTCCTGGGAGGGAGAGTGGGCTGGATCCGTGGTCCTAAGCGCTTTTAAGGGTGGAGATGTTAGGGGAGGACCCAGGGGAGGATCGTAATAGACCCTTCAGCTTCCTGGTGCATCCTTTCAGGGTAGTGAGCTGCACTGATTGGTTGGTGCCAGGGGGTCATTAGTCTCGCAGCTGGTCCTGGCTTCACCCGCCCGGTTTTCCTGCTTCTCTGGGCCTAGAGCTGAAACTCATCTGAGGCCTCGGTGTTTTCTCCAGGGAGGAAAGGTCAAGGGTTCCCAACTGCATGACCAGCCATATACTAGGGGTGGAAAGGTTACCTGAGGGTGAGGTCCTTGTTTTCCCAGTTTTATTTGTTGTTAGGCACCCAGGGCTTTCTGCCCTGCGGACCCTCTGGACCTAGCCTTACTCCCTTACCCTGCTCCTGTCTGTCTAACGCCTCCTGCACTGTCTTCAGAAGGGACTGCTTTTACAATCCCATCAGCAATGCACAGATGGGAGCACCAGTTCCTTCACACCCCCAGCATCCCTGATTGTCAGCCTTTTTCCCAACTATTCCAGGGCTTGTGACGTTGTGTCCGAGCGAGGCTGTAACTTCCCTAATGACTCAGCATGGACATGTCTCTGGTAAATGTCTGTTTAAATATGTGGCTCATTGTAAAAGTTGTATTGTTTGTCTTACTGAGTTGTAAGAGATTTTTAAAATCTGTCCTCTGTATTTGCTCTAAGATCATGGCTTGTCTTTTCATGCTTAATGGGTGTATTTCAAAATGAAAAATATTTCCATTTTGATAATATGCTATTTATCTTTTTGTTTGTTTGTTTTAATGGATTGTCCTTTTACGCCTATACCAAGATCTCAAAGGCTTGAGACCTATGCTTTCTTCTAAAAGTTTTAGCATTTTAGCTCTTCCATTTAAATGTGATCCACTTGTTAACTTATCATGTATGGAAAGGCTCTAAAGTAATTTTTGCATGGGGGTGTCTATCCCAGTACTATTTATTGAAAAGCCTATTCTTGTCCTACTAAATTGCTATGGTACCTTTGTGATTCTTCATTCATCGATCTGTGTCTTTCCTTATGTGAATACCACATGGTGTCTGTTTTGTTGATGGCTGTAGTTTTAGAGCAGTGGTTAGAAACCAAGGGGTGATTTTGTCCTATCTCCCAGGGGCTTTATGGCAATGGCTGACGACATTTTTGGTTGTCATGCCTGAGGGGGCGGCATCCAGTGGGTGAAAGTTAGGGACAGACAGTATTTATTGACTGCCCCTCCCCCCCCCCGAAAATAAGTCACATTCTGATTTATTTTCATGTCTTGTAATTTGTTATTGAAAACTGGACATTTTAGGTAACATAGTGTTAGAGCAACTCTGTATTCTGATCTGATCCTCTCCGCTCAGGGAGATGGTGGTGTTGCTACCACCCTATTTGGTTGGTTTGTTCTGTGAGATCCCTGCACTAATTCTGTGGAGATTGTCTCTCCTGCAATGGACGGCCACCACTGTCCGCTCAGGTTTGCATTTTTAAAACATTATTTATATGTTTCAATCTGGCTTTCTAGGAGTCACTCCAGCGTTGGCAGTGCTTAGTGGTCATCCAGGGATTTGTCAGAGGTTGCGGTCAAGTACCGGTAGCCAGGAAGGGCTTCCACCCTTGGCGTGTGGAGCTGTGTGTAGGCGGGGAACACACTCAAGGTGCAGGCAGCTCCTGTATCCTGGGCCCTCAGGTGTGCTTTCCACCCACGTGGGGCCTCACATTCAGCCAGGGCTCCCCTGAGCGTGGTCTGTGCCCTGCTCTGGCCCGCAGCCGTCCAGGCCTCTGTGGCAAGGTGCACACTGCCTCTGTCTCATTCTATGGATCTGCCCCCACCCCCACCCCCGCTTCCATTTCCCGCTGCTCTGCCAAGCTGGTGCTTGTCTCAGCCAGAACCGAACCCTCAGGCGAGCTGCAATGACCTTTCCCATCCTTTTGCCACGGAGATCGAGCCTGTTTCCAACCAGCCCAGGGGGCTGGAGTTTTTCCGCGCTCCGCTCCAGATGAAGCTGTCTGCAGCGGCTCCTGCTGTCGGGGCTGGGGGGCGCTGGGAGCAGGCCTAGGAGAACACCAGGGTCGGTGATTCTTCTTCAGTAAATGCGTCTTGACTTGCTGTTGGCCTTTGCTCAACTTCTAGGAATTTTGTTCAACTTTATTTCTTTGAGGGGAGCGGGGATTGACTCTTCTTTCTGTCGTTTGCTATTCCAGGGATAAATAGGAGATGGATGGATGAACGGATGGATATTTTTATTGATATTTTTTATAAGTTGCGTTACAAATGTGAGCCTTCCGCAAGCTCTAGTCTGTCCACCTGGAAGGTCTCTGTCGGCTTCTGTGAAAATCCTATTCATCTGGGTGTTCTCACACTCTGAAACCTGTCACAGAACTTTCTCCGACTTCCCTGACTTGGAGTGAATTCTCCCACATTTATACATATTTCATGCTTGTTCTCTTCTCACAATGTACCACATCCTGCCTCACTTTTACTTGTGGACACACCTTTACCATCTCTTCTGGACTGCCAGCTGCTTAAGAATATAGATGGTATCCTAGTCGACTTTTTATTATTCCACCTGACATCTTAAATATCTGCTGAATGAGCACCCGGTTCTCAGGTCCCTGTACTCTCCACTAGATAGGCTGCCCCCTTTCAGAGTGACTATAGTCCATTTCCCTTGATTTGGAGTTTTCTATTAAAAAAAAAAAAAAAAAAAAAAAGCTTTATCAAAGTCATAGACACTCAGAAAAGTTTAAACATTAGAAAAGTAACATGGCATGTATCGAATCCTTTTTCTGCAATTGTGGGAAATTGTGTGGCTGATGTACACAATGTTGGGAGGGTCTCTGAAAGTGCAGCTTGTGTCTTTCACCAACTGATTCCTAGGCCTCGGTCAAGTCATTCCGTTTTTCTGGACCTCAGTACATTTTCTATAAAATGAGCTACGTGAGCTAGAAAACCTGAATGTGATTCACGGGTTTGTTAACATGATTGTTATATTCCACACATGTTTATTGAACTTTTACCTACTGTTCCCAAAAGCGCTAATAAGCTTTAAGCACACAAAAATCAAAATAAAATCTCCACCCACAAACAGGGACTGGCCTGCTTGGTACTGTGACAAACGGCCTAACAGGAGAAGGTGTTTTGTACTATAGAGGGGAGCCTTCTAGTTAAGCTTAGGGTAGGTTTGGAAGGGGAGAGGACCCTCAAGAAAGGTTCTTCAAGTAACTGGCATTTGAACTGAGTTTTAAGAAGGAGTGGGGTTTGAAGACAGAGGAAAACATCGCTGTTTGGTGAGGCTAAGATGAGACCCATAAAGCAGAGCTCTCATGCAGCTCTTTTCAGGCCCTGAGCCTGCCTTGTCCCTTGCCCAGGGACACCCCCAGGATCCCCGCCCGGCTCTGCCTCCTGAAACCCTCTTCAGACCCCCACCAATACCAAAGAGCCTGTAATATACCCCCCAAAAAAGATTTTTTTTTTTTGAAGAGATGAGGGGACTCCCCTGGAAATATCTTTCAAAAATATTCATCTTGAAACTTGAGGTGATTCCCAGGAAGAGTGCGCATGGGCACCGTATTGTGAATCAGTTCAGCCAGAAGCCAGAAATGCGTGCCACCAGAGGGCGCTAATCAGCCAAGCAAGTTCGTTTTGGAGATGCTGCCCTGGGCTTCCCTGCACCCCTACATCACTAACCCAAAGGCACGGTGTCCGCCAATCAGGTCCGCCTGCGACGAAGGACCTGCTGGGACCTGTGGCAGCCTCTGTCCAGGACTCTGCTGGCTCTCGTCTCGTTGAAACCAAGTCAGCGATGAAATGTTTGCCAAACAGAAGATAAATATTGCCTTAAAAAGTCCTCCTTTCCCCCCCCCCAAATATGACCTCCCTTCCTTTAAAAAGGACTTTATTTTATTACTTATTAGAAAATGAAAATATCTCATATCAGAAGCTAGGCCTAGAAAAATTCTAATTTGAGCTTACATAGACTAGTAGATATCTCATGGCACACAGTATATTTAATGACACTTTGTAAATCAAACTGTAACTACAGTTCCTCTTTAATTTTAATTTTCGACTTTATTTTTCTCACTCATTGGCCTGTGTTGGGCTAATACAATTTTATAGCTTTCAGATGTACACTTCTGTAATACATTATCTGTTTATTGTGTTGTGTGTTCCCCACCCCAAGACAAGTCTCCTTCCAGCTCCTCTCACGGTTATTCTTGTTTAAACAACACTGCCTAAGTCTTTCTGGGATTATTTTTTTCTTGAAACATTTATTGAACATGTATGTGACCAGGCTCATGTGAGGCACTGGATATATAGAGCCAACCGTGAGACTTGACCTGTGTGTCTTCTGGGCTGGACGCGGAGTAAGTGGCCATCCGGAAACACTAGCTAAGGTGCACACACGTGCTCCCGGGACATGGAGAAGCTGCAGGTGGGCAGGAGTGGCAGCACTGTGAGTATCGGCCCCGAGCCCAGCTACACACCTTCCTGTCCCGTGAAGCAAGGACAGGGCTCGGGGATGAATTTGTACCTTTTGCAGCACAGCTTTGGAGGTGAAGAGCGGGTGCAGAAGAATCTAAACCACCCCAACGTGCACTTTCAGAGAGGAAGCGTTGCCCTGCACGTGGAGGAATGACAGGCTGTTGGATGTGGTAGGAACCCGACTGTGACAAGCAAGGCAAGGACATTCTAGGAAAAGGAACCCTCCTAGTGAAGATTTAGGAGGGTCGCAAGTAGGCATCTGTTCTTCAACACACTAATTTTGCAATTCCTATTACACACCTAAGTGGACACGGAGCATCAGCTGTGGGAACCTGGAGTTCAGGAGCCTGGGCTGCGGATAAAAATTTGGCCACATGGACTTGGGTCACTTAGTAGAGAGAGGGCAGGAACCACCCCGAGGCAGGCCAGCATGTAGACGTCCATGGGGTGAGAAACTAATGAGGTGGGGGGGAACCCGACACTCAGTGAAGAAAGTGGGTTATCCAACAAGGCCAGAGTGAGACCCTGTCACGGAGGATCCAGTAAGTGACTGCTGAGAACTCAGCACGTGGAGATGGCCAGTGACCTTGGCAGAACTGTGCTGCGGGGTGGTGAGGAGGAAGGCCAGCTGGGGGAGGAGAAAGGAGAAGGGGGCGTGGATAGAGACAGTGTCAGCAACTCTCTAAAGGGGTTTTGCTGTAGGGAAAGGCATCAAATCTGGACTCAAGGAAAGGTTTTCTTTCAGCCGGAGATACTGCCACACGCCTACCCTCTGCTGGGGATGATGCGGGAGAGGGAGCTTGGCTGTGGCAGGAGGAAGGAGCCTGGGGAGCCAGGTGCCTGCAGGGCCCTGGCAGGGGTCCAGGGCCAGAGGAGGCCGGGCCTCCCACGCATTCAGCTCAGCGGGAAGGAAGGAAGGCAGCAGCAGCAGCAGGGACAGGGGGCAGGTGAGTGTGGGACATGAGGCAGTGCTCTCTGGACTGACTGCCTTTGATTCTCCAGTGAAATTACAAGTGAGCCTGTTAGATAAGATTGGGAAGGGGAGGTGACATTGGGGCTTCAGGACAAAGGAGAAGATGACAATCAGAGCAAGGACAGTTTCAAAGGGAAGCAGGAGTCAAGCCCTGGGGAGCTGCCCAGATCCACCTGAGCTACTCATGTTACCTACAGGCTTTCTCCCGCTTGCCTGGCAGACAACTTAAAACACCACATTCAATTTTAAAAACAAATGAAAAATCTTTTTCTAAGACACCTTAGAGTTGAACTGCACACTATTGAGGGATTGATTGATCAGATGGAAATCTGGGAGGAGCAAGCCCAAAGGAGCCAGCCAGCCCCCATGGCGGCCTTTGACCTAAGGGCATGGGTGACAGGGGAGCCGTTCCTCAGCTGTGCCCCAGGGGAGCCTCAACCCAGCCCCCCCTCCTGGGTTCACAGTCCTTTGATGACTAGGTGTCAATGGGCCCCCCTCCCTACAGTCCCGAAGCCTCTGGGGACAGGTGGTTAAAGCCTGGGGGTGAATGCACAGGTGACCTGCACAGGTGACCTGCAGACCAGGAGGTGGACCCTCCGTCCTCTCCCCCACCTCAGGAAGTGGACAGCGGTGTGGTGAAAGGAGAGTCCACGTTGGAGGCTCTGTCCTCACAGGCCTCAGCCCAGCACCCGCACCCCCCAAGAAGGCCGTGCAGGTAGGTCTGGGGGGCTTCACTTTGCGACCCCTGAGAGGGGTCACATGTAGGGCTGATGACCTGGGCTGGCCCAAACCCCCCTGCTGGGGTCGCCCCCCACTCTCAACCACAGCGGAGCTCAGCTGATGGGAGCCAGCCGGACCCCCTCTACGCCTGTGCTGAACAAAGGGTGTCTTAAGCCAGAAAGGGTGAGGCCAAGGGTAACCACCGACCCTGCTCTGCACAGAGGGCCCAAGCAGCACCCACTTGCTTTCCTCGGGTGGCGGGCAGGGCCACGGAGGAGCAGCCCATGTGGCCGTAGACCAGGGGTCCTCATCGCAAGGAGCAGGAACCAGCTTCAGCAGCTTCAGCAAAAGGGACTGAAGAGAAGGACACATGGGGGCACAGGCTAGCAGAGTAGGTGGGGACCAGGGGTCCAGAAAGCCAGGCCACAGAAACTCCTGGCAGGAGGCCACTGCCGGGCACAGCCTCCACTGTGGGGCCATCGCAGGCCTGTCCTTACCAGGTTCTGGCTTGGCTGGTGCGACGTTTGGGTTTGGGGGTGAACAGTGAGGAGGGGTTCAATTGCTCATGCTGGCAAGTAGAGGGAGGGAGCTCTGCTCACTGAGACTCAGGTGTCACCATGGATTCTCCAAAGGTTGGAAGTCTGTCTGGGTGCTGGCAAACAGCAGCAACAGCAAAGGCAGACATCCTATCAACTCGAACATTCAGGGTGCAAATCCCAGGTCTGGTGCCTATTGGCTGTGTGACCATGAGCCACAAATCGAACATCTCTGGGTCTCAAGTCTCTCATCTGAAAAATGGGCTAACAGTGCACCTCTCCTGGGATGGGTGTGAACATGAATTAGCTTGCCCCACCTGGCCTCAGGAGGCTCAGACCACCCTGGCTCCTCAGCTGTCCTGCAGGACGGGAGACGGGGCTGGGGTATTGGCCGTTGCTCTCAGACCCCTGACGGACTCCAGCCTCGCTCCCCTCGGCCCCACCCACCACGGCTCCTACAGGCAGAGGGTGGTGGTTGCTGTAGATCGTGTGGTGGCGCTGACGCCTCTGCAACCCAGGTGCTTGTCTTTCAGCTTAACAATAATCCCCTTGTATTCCCAGCGCTTCTAAAATGCCAGGCACCACGCGAAATCCCATTACAAACACCCTCTCCGTAGCCCGGGGAACGAAGTGTGGGGCAGGCACTGGGACCTCGCTCGCCAGGGCTCCAGGGGCAGGGGCTGTGCTGTCAACCGGGGGTCACCACGGCGGCGCTGGGGATGAGAAGAGGACTCAACCTCTGGAAGCCTCCCACTCTCCTCAAGGGTCTTCTCTTGCAAGGGTGCCAGTGGGACACGTTCCCCCTGGGCACTCAGGGCCCAGCACCCTTCAGGCGGCAGCCCTGCCTGTGCAGGGCAGAGGGAAGCGTCACTCGCACCTGGCTGGGGCAGAGATGGTGCGATTTACCTGCCCCTTTGTGGGCAGGTTTTGTGTTCCCAAGAAACACAAAAAGAAGCATTCTGAGGATCAGGTGTTTTCCCACTGGGCAAGCATCTTGATCTACAGAACACATGGTCCTCCTTGCTGACCCCAACCCTTTCCTCCTCCCTCCGCCCATGCTCTGTCCACCCAGCTCAATCCGAGGAGCCGGTCAGCTGTGCACACTCAGCTCCTGGGCCTTTGTCCCTTGGTGGGGAGGACCCAGGTCGCTGGGGAGGGTCGCCCGGCAGGCAGCTGGAGCGGCCAGCCAAGTGCGGGGCCTGCCTTGGTTTCCCCAGGAGCCAGTGGACGTCCGAGGCCTCTTCTGATGCGGTTCCTGGTTTTGCAGCGACCTCAGGAGAGTAGAGGGTGCGCGGGGAAGAGCCACCGGCACCTCAGCCACAGAAAGAAGTTTTGGTGGCTTTCGGTGGCTTGGGCTGATTAACCGCCAGCATCCTCTTCAAAGAAGCTACATAAAAAAAAATTTTTAATTAAAAAAAAAAAGTCTAGCTTGAAGGGGTCCTAGAGACTATCCTTGGGGACAATTTGAAAATTAGAAGAAGAAGGAAAAAAAAAAGCAGGCGGGGGAAGAAGTTTTTATTTGTTTATTCTTTTAAGTATTCATGCAACATTTATTTATTTACAAAGTACATTCTATAATCATTAGTACTGGGTTACTGGAAGGTCTGCAAAGATTAGTGATATTTAGTGCCCCCCCTCAGGGACCTATCGGGAAAATCTCCCCAGAAAGGGCTTCATCCCTTCTAGTGTTTTTTTTTTTTTAAGATTTTATTTCATTATTTTTAGAAAGAGGGGAAGGGAGAGAGGCAGAGAGGGAGAGAGACATCAATGTATGGTTGCGTTTCACCTGCCTCCAGCCACAGACCTGACTGGAGACCTGGTTTGCAACCTGGTTATGTGCCCTGGCTGGGGAATCGAACCTGTGACCTTTGGGTCCGCAGGCCGGCACCTTATCCACTGTGCTACCAGCCAGGGCTCCTTCTAGTGGTTTTGTTCATAATTTTAAATCCGGTTTGCTTTGGGGGAAGTGACTCAGCGAACGATTCAGCTAAAGATTCCTGTGTGTGTGTATAAACATTATTCCATTTAATCCTCGTAACAAATTCATGAAATTGATGCTAGTAATAGTCTCCATTTTACAGATGGGGAAAATAAGTGTTCATTAGAGTTGGTGGGGCCAGTATGGGTGCCGTTCAACTCAATACGCATAGAGTGAGCATCTGCGAAACGGTAGGTACTGGGCCAGCATCAGGGGCGCAAAGGTGAATGGAGTAAAATCCTTGTTCTCAAGATCAGGGTCTACAATATCCAAAACATGAGGTGGAAAAAGTGCCACAAAAAGGCGTGACTTGCTGTGGGCAGAGGGGGTAGATCACACAGCTGGAAATTAGGAAGGCTTTCTGAAGAAGCTGGTGATCAAGAGTTCAAACAACCCGCCCCAACCCACACCCCCTTCTTTCTGTCCCACTCCTGGTTTGCTCTTCCCCAGCACTTCCGTTTGCTCATACATTTAGTCATTCAGATACTCTCCGGATAGTTTTTGAGATCCAAGGTGTCCTAGGTCCTGTTCCAGATACGGGGATTCGGGATGAGTAATACACATGAAGTCCCAACAGTTTGTGCACATCCCAGGAGGGTGGGGCTAGATGGCGGATACCGACAAGGGAATAAACAAATAGAATGTCAGTGATGGTGTAAATTAACACGGAATAGGGTGAGGGGGACAAATAGTGACGTGGATGGGGAAGGCAGAGTGTTTCATTCCAAACCCTTGTTAGAGAAGGCTTCTCCGAGGTGGGGACACCTGAGCAGGCCTGAAGGGAGGGGCAGAGTGAGCCGAGCCCTTGGGGGAAGAGTGTCCCAGGAAGAGAGAGTGGCAGGCACAAAGGCCCCAAGGGTGGAAGGGTGTTTGGCCAGAAGGCAGAAGCATCAGAGCAGAAGGAGGAGGTGGGAACGCAGATGGAGAGGCAGGCAGGTGGGGAGGGCCCACCGTCGGGCGTGTGGACTGCATTCTCAGGGTGACGGAAGCCATGGGAGGGTTTGCTCATCCCACAGGCATCTTTAGAGGTGATTGTGGTTGTGGGGTTGAGAATGAACTTGAAATGTTCAGGACAGGAAGCAAGGACAGCTTGTAAAATATTTCAATATGAGAAATGAACAAAAAGATAAGAGTAGACTTTTCTGATAAAGGGAAATAAGAGAATTTGGGCTGGGACGGGGACCTCAGGAGCTCAAGTTCAGACGCAAGGTTAACAGGCTTAGCAGAGCGCTAAGCCGAGCAGGTGGTCCCGATGAATGGGGGCATCAAAAATACCCTCCACCATCCAGAAGGCCAATGAGATGACTTAGTAACAGTACTTTAAGATTCGGTATGCAGGACCTTTTTACAACTTCCTTTCCCAGAGAAACCTCAGCAGCCTGATGAAGGTAAAAGCCAAACTGTGGGTGTGAAGACAATGAAGATAGATTATTCTTTCACTAGAACCAACTTTTAGCTTTGTTACCTTTCTATTTCTTTGTTTTCCATTTCATTAACTTCCACTCTTATCTTTATTACCTACTTCTTCCCATGATCTTTGGATTTTCTGTCCTTTTTCTTAACATTTTGGGTGGAGTCTTACCTAATTAATTTTATGATGGAAGTGTTTCAAGATATAAAAGTTTCCAAACATCGCATGTGCTGCATTCTATAAGTTTTGATATATGGTGGCTTCCCCCTCATTTAGGTTTGAGTATTTTTAAATTTTCGTCATGAATGATTTCCTTAGCCCTGCCTTCTGTCTTCATTGCAAACAAGCATGCAATTACAAAAACAAGTCTTCTGCAGAAAACCAACAAAAATGACAGATTTGAACAATGAAACAAACGGAAATTCTAGGAATGAAAAATGTAACCACTGAAATGAAAATTGCACTCAATGGATGAAACAGAAGATTAGACACATCAGAAGAGAATTTATTTAGCATGCTACAAAGAAATATAAAAATATGGACAAAACAAAAGAGTTTGACATCAAAGAAAGAATGAGAAGACCTCATCAATCTGATGAGAGTTTTGAAAAGAGAACATAGAGAAAATGGAGAAGAGGAGATACTAAGGAGATTCCAGAAATGAAGAAAAACACAGATGGACCTATAGGATCCAGGAAGTATAACATGTCCTGAGAAAGATAGCTAAAAAACAACCAACCAACCAAACAAACAAAAAAGACACTTGCCCAGGCACATTGTAGTGAAGTGACAAGAAAGACATCAAAAACAGAGAAAACCTTGAAAACAGCCTGAAAGAAAAGACAGGTGAATTAAAAAGGACAGTCAGAGTGACAGCTACCTTCTCAATAGAGCAATGGATGTCGGAAGATGGTCCTGAAGGTATGAACAAGAATTGCTGTCAACCTAGATTTGTGTCCTCAGCAAGAGTACACTCATGAGCAAGAGTGAAATATTTACAGAAAACAAAACTGAGAACACTAACCACCAAGAGAACTGTTCTAAAGAATAAACTTCCGGGAAGAAAATGATGCCAGCAATACGATGTGATAATGCAAGAAAAGATGATAACCAAATAAATGGTAACTAATTCAGTGAACTCAAAAGTATCTTTTTTGAGTGAAACATATTCTAAACAGCACTCTGAGTTCTGAGGGAGAGAAATGGAACTAAGTTCTAGGAGAGGACAGAAAATAGAGTTCAACTTTAAGACTTTAGGTTCCATACGTATGGCCAACTTTGAAGGTAACCACTAAAAAACTGAAATTAGCTTGCTACTATCTCAAATATGTAGAGAGGGGGGAAATGACATAGAGGCAATCATTTGATCAATTATTTTAAAAGGCAAGAAGAGGAAGTTGCCAGGTTAAAATAAAACAGTGGCACGCTACTGATGCAAGGCAACCAAAGGACAAGACATGGGAGAGTTGTACCCCCATTGAGGAGTTTGACGTGAGGGCAACTGATAAGACTTGTGGTATAGGTGACACTTTCCATCACACAGTGTGGACCGTGGATGGACAGGACGGAAGGCAGGAGCGATAACCGCAGTCTAGGACAGAAGTGATGAGGGTCTGAGCTGAGGCTGCAGCAGTGACAGTAGGGACAGGCAGGGTGAGCTGGGAGATGAAGAAGACGCCTCAGTTCCCCGGAGCTTTTAAAGTCAAAACAACAACCGTAGACCTCTGACCTCCAACAGGGAAAATGTAAGCACTTGATCCAAAACCAGGTCTGGATTCTAGGCTTAGCATCGAGGCCTCTCTGCCAGACGCTGACCTGTTGTCATGTCTTTGGTGCTCTAGGTACTTCCAGTCCTTCTCATGCTGCCACTGCGGACAGTGCTTACTGAACTGCCATGTTGAAAACCTGTCTCTGACATTGTCGTGTGAAGCTCTCCTCCCTTGAAAGCCAGAAGAACACTGGGTGGGGGAGAGAAACGCGCGCACACACACACACACACACACACACACACGATCTTAATATTACAGAGTCCATTGGCAGCGCTAAGAACAGAAACCAGGTTGTCCGGTGCTGTCAGCTGGGAACTTGTTCGGGTCTGAGAGTGAGAGAGAAACCAGCTGACTCAGGCCTTGTATTTCCATTCACCCCCACCCACCCATCTTCTATCCTCTTCATGTAAGGAGGGTGAGTGGGTTTTTTCCCCAACAAATAAAGAAGATTTTGAAATAAATATAAAACCTTGTGTTTAGATTTTAACAGTAGATTTCTCAAGCTCAAGTGCCAGAAGGCAGTTCTTGAGAAAAAGAGCAACATTCTCATGGGAGTAGTTACTGAAAGGGAAAAGAGAGGACACCCCATCTGAGTATTTCTTCATCGAAGAGACTGTCCTCCAACTGGAAACATGAATGTGCCTGTTGGAAGGACTCTGGGTGCCCATCGCAGAAAGTGAAAATAGGCTTTCTGTCTGGAACTGTGACATTTCTGAACACTATGGGTCAAGAAAACTATATGAAAAGCTCTAAAGGGAGTGGGAGGGGTGGGTCACTAAAGGCCCCATAAAAAGGAGCAGGAGTCAGAGTGGAGTTGGGTTTTTCCATCGTATCCCCAGAAGCTAGAACACATGGACCATGGCTTTTAATATTCTGTGCAAAAATGATTTTCAACCTAGTGCTTTACATTTAGTCAAACTGTCAGACGCAGGGCTAAAATAAAGGCATTTTCAGACAAGCAGGGTCTTAGAAATGTGCCACCTGATGTGAGAGGCTGCAGAATGGCCAGGCTCACCCCCATGTGGGGCGGAAACACAAGGTCACCATCATCAAATAAACTTGAGACATAATGACTAAATCAGATATTTTATTTTTAAAGTTTACTGCTTAACATGCTTTTTTATTATTAAAATTTTTACAGGTTGGTTTTTAAAGTGACCGGGTTACTCCTGTGATCATTATGTTTGTCACACAAAGCTATGCTCACTTCCCACTGACAGGAAGGGTGTGTGTGCACGTATGTGTGTGTGTGTGTGATGGAAGCTATTTGTAGTGTCCCCTATCAAGTACGGGGTCCCCCTGATGGTGGTCCAAAGGAATCAGTCTTTTCTCTGTCATAACCATGGTAGTTTCATTTTCAACTTCTATGTAGAGATGGGGTTGCTGATGAAGCCGCCATTTAATAGAGCCTGAGCACAAAGTAAAGTTTTGTGAATATTTTCATAAGGAAATTTGAGACGTTTTTTAAAGATTTTTTTTTTTTTTTTTTTTTTTTTTTTTACTAATTTTAGAGGGAAGGGCAGGGAGGGAGGAAGAAAAGGAGAGGATCATCAATGTATAGTTGCTTTTCACCTGCCTCCAGCTACAGACCTGGCTGGAGGCCTGGCTTGCAACCTGATTATGTGCCCTGGCTGGGACTTTTGGGTTCACAGGTTGGCACCTATCCACTGAGACACCAGCCAGGGCAAATTTCAAACTTTTGTTCTCACAGAAATGTGTATTTGTTTTGAGACGCTGAGTAAACAAGTATGGAAGTGAAGTAACAAGACTAGATTTCAGAATAACAGAATCTGTACATTTCCATCTGTATCAAAGATCTTATTGCAGGCCCACTAATTTCAGCACTTTCCCTAGAAAAGAAGGAAAGGGGGAACTTTTTCATGGGCATAACTCAGGAAAAGTTGCCTGTCAAGGGTTACCACTTGGGTCACTTCCATGGCAGATTCTAGCAAATGAATCAATTTCTCTGCAATCACCCTGTGGATGTGAGCAAATCCCACTAACTTGGTATTAAGTCACCTACACTATTAAGTCATTTTCTTTAAAAAAAACCAAGTCATCTATTAAAATTGCTGCTATTTCATCTTGCTTGACTCTCTTATATAAATAATCACAAAACAATTCCAAAGTCATGTGGTGCTCTTTGGCTAAAGAAGAATGATAAAGAAAATGACCCACTATTTTGCTTCAGCCTGTAATTCTGTTCAACTATGCTGTTATAACTTTGATTTATTTATTTTATCTTATTTAAGTATATTTTATTGATTATGCTGTTCCGGTTGTTCCAACGTTTTCCCCTTTGCTCCCCTCCACCTAGGACCCTTCTTCCCTCCTACAACCCCTCCCCACTAAGTTCATGCCCATGGGTCATGCATGTAAGTCCCCTGATTTCATCTTTTCCTATATTATTCTTAACTATCTTGTACCAACCAATCATTTTTCCTAATCCCCGCACCATTTCCCCATTTCTTCCACTTCCCTCTCCCAGCTGATAGCCTTCCTAATGATCTCCATACCTACGATTCTGATCCTATTCTAATTGTTTAGTTTGTTCTGTTTTTATTTGTTTAGATTCTATTGTTGATAGTTGTGAGTTTGTTGTCATTTTAATGTTCATAGCTTTGACCTTCTTTTTCTTAAGTCCCTTTAACATTTCATATAATAAGAGCTTGGTGATGATGAACTCTTTTAGCTTTATCTTGTCTGGGAAGCACTTTGTCTGCCCTTCCATTCTAAATGATAGCTTTGCTGGACAGAGTAATCTAAGTTGTAGGTCCTTGCTTTTCATCACTTTAGATACTTCTTGCCAGTCCCTTCTTGCCTGCAGAATTTCTTTTGAGAAATCAACTGGTAGTCTTTTAGGAACCCCTTTGTAGATAACTCTCTTCTTTTCTCTTGTTGCTCTTAAGATTCTCTCTTTATCTTTAACCTTTGGCATTTTAATTATGATGTGTCTTGGTACAGTCCTCTTTGGGTCTAGCTTGTTTGGGACTCTCTGTGCTTCCTGGACGTGTGTGTCTATTTCTTTTGCCAACTTTGGGAAGTTTTCCTTCATTATTTTTTCACACAAGTTTTCAATTTCTCACTCTTCCTCTTTCCTTCTGGGACTCCTATGATTCAGATGTTGGCACATTTAATATCATCTCAGAGTTTCCTAAGCCTGTCCTCATTTTTTTTCAATTCTTGTTTCCTCATATTGCATTGATTGACTGTTTATGTCTTCCTTATGTTCCAAATCATTGATTTGAACCCCAGTTTCTTTCCCTTCACCATTGGTTTTGTGAGGATTTTCCTCCATTTCACTTGGCATAGCCTTCACTTCTCCTTTCTGCATTTGCTGTACTCAAGCATGTCTGTCAAGTCTGTGAGCATCTTTAGCACCAGTGTTTTGAACTCTGCATCTGTTAGGTTGGCTCTCTCCTCATTGCTTAGTTCTCCCAGTAGAACCTTGATCTGTTCCCTCTTTTGGGCCATACTTCGCTGCCTCCTCAACTTGACAGGCTCCTGTGTTTGCCTGTGTCTTAGGTAGAGCTGTTGCACCTGTTACATTGTAAGGAGATGAGCCTTAGGTATTCCTCAGTGCAGGGCAGGGGTGACCCCTTTCACCGCACTGTGGTGCTGTATGTTGGGGAGAGGTCTGATCAGCACTCGCCCCTTTTCCAGGTACTTCTGCTTCCTGTATGGGACTGGTGCCTCTCTAGCTGTTGCCCTGGCTGTGGTTCCCAGAGTGGGTGGGTCTGCAGATGTTCTAGGTCTGTGGTGCCTCTAGACATACAGACTCTGTTGCGAAACCAGCAGTTTCTTCCTCCACCCCAATTCCCCCTGGTTTTCACAGTCAGAAGCAATGAGGTTTTATTCACTCCACCCACCCAGTCCCAGTGCTGGAATAAGAGCTGAGTGATCTGGTCTGGTGCCAGGAGCGCTCCTCAGGTGTCCCTACTTTTTAAAATGTGTGACTGCACTTCCTGCTGGTCGGTCACAGCTGCTGTCCTGCCACAGCATTGCATTCTGTCAATCCGCACCACCAAACTGCACCCTCACTGCCCCTGATACCTGTCCAGTTGAGTATTTCTTTCCTATATCTTTGTGTGTTGGATTTCCATGCAGCTCAATTTCCTGGAACTTCTGGTTGTCTCCAGTTTTGAGGTAGTTGTATTCCTTCTTAGTTGTCAGGGGAGATGCAGCCTTCTACTTGTACCTCCATCTTGGCCAGAAGTTTGTTGTTATAATTTCATTCTTAACAGACACCTTAAGGACGTATACAAAAATGTTTGCTTGTGATTCCTAAATCACTTATTTTCTTTATTAGGGTTTTTCTGTTGTCAACCTGAAGATTGGTTTTTTAGTCTATGAATATATTTTTCATCAGTTTCACCATTCTATTGATGAGATTATCTTTCCCAAATAGAACCCGTAAGTGAAAGCCACGAAGAAGAAATCTTGCAATAACAATAGTCTCACAGATGATCCTACATTGGAGTTGTTAGACATGAATCTAAAAATAATTAAGGCCTTGGACTTTGGACCTGGAGTAGCACAGAGGAGGTGAATAATAATAGCTCTTCAAGCCTGCCATGAAAAATGACGTCCAATATACCTATATTGCGAAAAGTGGGGAAGAAACAGAATGGAAAGAGTAAGAAAGTTGAAGAGGCAGAGCCTGAAGAACTTGGTGGAAAAAGTATTGGACCAACAGGTAGGGAATGGGAAGCTGGAGTAGTTCTTGAAGTGGAAGGATTCACAGATGCTGACAATACTTGGGGACCTACAGAAAATTGATTGTCCGTAATTCATGGAAGCATTTCTTAATTCTCAAAAATCTGGTATAGAGCCCTGGTTGGTGGCACAGTGGATAGGCACCGGCCTACAAACCCAAAGGTTTGATTCCCAGACAGGGCACATAACCAGGTTGCAAGCCAGGTCTCCAGCCAGGTCCATGGCTGGAGGCAGGTGGAAGGCAACCATACATTGATGCTTCTCTCCCTTTCTTCCTCCCTCCCTGCCCTTCTCTCTGAAAATAATAAATAAAATCTTTTTAAAAAAAGAGACAGAGAAAGTCTTTATCTGACAGTGAATCTGATGATAGCAAATCAACGGAGAGATGCTGCTAATAAACCAAGAAGCTTTCCCAGATGTCTGGTCCTGAATGAGTAATTGGTGCCAAAGACAGCAGTGGAGAATTAACATTTCCACTGAAATGGAAAGATTCAGATGAGGCCAATTTGGGGTTTGCAAAAGGGGCAAACATGAAGTATCCTCACATAGTAGTTTTTTCAAAAGATTTTGTTCATTATTTTTAGAGACAGGGGGAGGGAAGGAGGAAGAAAAGGAGAGAGGTATCAATGTATGTTGCCCTTCACCTGCCTCCAGCTACAAACCTGGCTGGAGACCTGGCTTGCAACCTGGTTATGTGCCCTGGCTGGGAATCAAACCATGTAATGGTTTTCTATGAGGAGAGACTAACTTGGCATTCTTGTCCAGAAGATGAAGTGCAATAACTGTTTGCATATATATATATGTATATATATATATATATATATATATATATATATTGAGATATATATATATATATCTCAATCACACACATGTGTGTGTGTGTGTATGAATTGATTCAAACTTTTTTTTAAAATATATTTTATTATTTCCAGAGAGAGGGGAAAGGAGAGAGGCAGAGAGGGAGAGAAACATCAATGTATGGTTGCCTTTCACCTGCCTCCAGTTATGGACCTGGCTGGAGACCTGGCTTGCAACCTGGTTATGTGCCCTGGCTGGGAATTGAACCAGCAACCTTTGTGTTTGCAGGCCGGCACCAATCCACTGAGCCACCAGCCAGGGCTGCTTCAAACTTTTAAGAATAGATGACAACATGGAGAGAATTTCATCAGAGAATTGAAACCTATGAAGAGAGTCAACTGGAAACCACAGGACTGAAAAAACAAAGTAACAAATTAAGCATGATGTAGATGACTTTAACCACAGATTATACACAGCAGAGGAGAAAAGTCATGACAGGTTAGTAGAAAATATCCAAGGAAAAGACATGAAACAGTGAAAAGGCTTAGTACAAATGTAACCAATGTCTCCGGAGGAGAGGAAGAAAAGAAAGAGAATGGGACAAAACCAATACTTTCAGAGGTACTAGCCAAGTGAGAAGAAAAATATGTGTGTTTACTTCATTTTTTCCCTAAAAAGCATCCTTTTTCATATGTTATTTATATCTGTATTATGTCTGGGTTGAAGATCATTTATTATTATGGATGACGTTTTGCATGGGTTTGAAGCTTCCTTCTTATGAAATGTGGGGGAGACAAAGGATGTCCTCACAAGGCATGGCAGAACTCCTTGAAATACCTTTGACCCAATGGAATTAAATACAAAAAGTGAAACATAGTTCATAAGGTTTATTTTGCTAGTGTTTTGAATGCTAGTACATCAAACCAGGCTACAATGATTCAAATTATGTTGCAATTTAACCTCTGTTATTCTTTTTGCGGTATTTAGCTTTTCATTAATGTTTTTAGTCCAAAAATGTTAGTTCTTCATTTAGTTATCTAACTAACCACTCTATCTTACCCTTCATATCAACTGATAATTGTTTCCTATATATTCAGCTATTCAAATGTTTTTCCTAATTGTTTTTGTACATGAAATAACTCACTGATTATGGTAGCATTTCAATTCTGAAGTATTAGACATTTATATTCAACTTATTTATATTAAATTAAAACATATAAAGTACCCAGGGAGATTCTCGCTGCGAAGAACACCTAAAACAATTACTTATACCTGAATGTAAATATTCTAGTATTATTAACAATAATCTGAATGTGGCATGATGCTCGCATTACTGACTTTTTCTTTGCTAATTAGATATGATGGTGATTCTCAAGGTCACACGATGATTGTCACAAACTCACGGATGCCAGAAATCGTTTTGAAGTATGTGTCTGACTCTCTGGCCTTCTGAAGGCTGAGGCTTAATACCAAGGCCAAAACAAGTACTCAGCCTGTGCTAACTCTGCCCCATTTCTTAGGAGGTTTTTGCCAAAATGAATGAGTAAACCAAGAAAGAAGAAAATGTGAGATTCAGGCAATGGGAATCAATGGCAGGAGGAAGAAAATCTCTGATGGTGAAGGGAGATCTGGGAACCGGAACTGTGCGGCAGGGCAACCTGTCCAGCAGGTCAGAAGGACCCAAACACAGGGCTCCAGGAAGTTGCAAATGATAGAACACCGGATGTGCCTGTAGGATGGGGGTGGGGGGATTGGCTGGATAGAGAGCTGAGGCTACATTAGTGAGAGTATGTGGAAAACTGTATCTGACACAGACTCTATGGGCCTCTCCCACTGTTCCCTCAGCAGGTCACCCAGAAGTCCTTTCATATCCAGGGTTGGATCAGACACTTTGCCACAGGGTGTGGGGTCTGGTCTCCCCCGTGTGCAGCCCAAGAAGAGACTGGCTAATGCAAGCTGGGAATGCAAGGGGATAAATTCTCAGGGAGCAAATATTACCAAATGAGAGACCAGAAAGGAAGGAAGAGAGATGAATTCTTTATTCTTCTCTTCTACAGAGGATGCTGAGACATGGTTTAACCTTGTGGTTCACCTGGAGATAAAGTTACGATAAAGTGCAAGAATGCGGTTTTATTGTCATTCATTCTAAAATCAAATGAAGGTAAAGGTATGCGTAACTTTTCAAGAAACGTCCAGGTGTCTGCAGTTATTGCACCGTCTTCTGTGTCCTGCAGCACAGGGGGGCTTTTGCCCACCAGGCCTCCTCCAAGGAGTGGCCATCCTGTAGGACCTTCTTGTGATCCGCTGTGGGTTGGAAGGGCCTGGGGTCCTGTGTCCACCTGCAGTGACGTTGATGAGCACCGGCTGGTGCTCTGTGAGTCAGACCCGTCTGCATCCCTCCCTTCAAGGCCACCCTGACCATCACACGGGAGGCTTCCACCTGCCCCAGGGGGCGGACCTGTATCCTGCAGGCACCAAGCTGCTTGCCAGCTCTGGCAACCATGCCACGGCAGAAGCCGAGGCCAGGGACAGAGTCACTTGAAAGCTCTCCCTACAGTGGGAGCTCCTCACAGGCTGGTCAGGCAGCCTGTGGCTTCTTGGGGCAGTGCCGTTGGGCTGGAGCCCGGGAGGCTGCTTCTCTAGGCAGAGAGCATCCTGGGGGAGGAAAGTGTTAGACCCCGGGGAGGCAACCGCAGGACAAGAGAAGGGACGCTTGTGAAGCACCTACTAAGCACCAGGTGCCCTGCTGGGTACTACAGGAGCACTGTCGCCACACCCCAAGGTTTGTGCATCTTGTGCTCTCTCGGAGATGAGAACCTGATGCTCAGGGAGGTTAAGTAACGAGCCAAAAGGCACACAGCATTGACTGTGGAGTCAAGGATCCATCGACCTTCTGAGTCCCGTGTTTCCCACCAGCAGCCCAGTGGCCCTGGACCCAAAAAGAGAACTAATGGTGGGTGCAGAGGTTCCCAAGGAAAAGGGTCTCAGACTTGCCTGTTCTCAGATCACTGCCACGGTGGGCTGCCGCACACCTTGGTCAACGGCAGCACCTGGCAGGCCCTGGCGAGTGGCGTCATCATCGTCCCTGTCACGGTCCTCATGGCGACCAGGCTGCCCAGCTCAACGGCTGGTTAAACCCCCACGCACCCAGCTCCTATTTGCACTTTCGACACCCAGACGAACAGGTGTTATGATTCTGCCCATTTTCCTGACGCGTAGAATGAAAGTCGGAGAAGTCCTTCCTCCCAGAAACTTCCTTCCTGGCGCGCGGCCAGCGTGGCCCCTCTGAGGGGGTGGGAGGCGCGAGCAGGCTCCCCACCTGGGCACTGAGCTGCGGGTGTGCGTCCAGGTGAGGGCGGACGATGCCAGGCCCAGGGGATCACCGAGCATTTGAACTCAGCCTCAGAACAGCAAATATTGATTCAAGAAGCTGCCCAAAGGAGCTGACATTTTTATAGTCAACAAATCAAACCAAGCCCCTCCCAGTTCCCCTGAGTCAAAGGCCCTTTCTCTCTGCAGCTGCCAGGGCACTCTTCTGTCACCTGCCCTGGGAAGAGGAGGAAGAGCCAGTGGGAATGTCCATAGGAGTCTGCCTGGCTGATGTCGCCACTTCACCTTTAGAGAGCAGGGGACATCCCCCTGCTGGGGGAGGGTGCACGGGGAAGCAGGCAGCCTGCCCGAACCTGGCGCAGAACCCCAAGGACAGGAGCCACACCCCCCCATACACAACTTCCTCTTGTGGTGGCTCTTCTGTTCTTAGCCGGCTTGGTGACCCTCATTCATGGAGGAGGAACCTGAGGCCCAAAGGGAAAAACAGCTCTCCAAGGTAAACAGAGTGAGGTCCGTACGCAGCCTTTGTTTCAAGCCAGAGGGCAAGGACTGCTCTCACGAAGCTGGACATGAGAGGCAGCCACCAGGCAGACAGCTGTCCCTGCACTCTTATCCCTGTCCACTTGACCTGAAGCCTGCCACCCACGCACCTGCCTTCATCCTTCTCTTAGACAGGTCTCCACCTGGGATCCCTTCCTTCTACACCCCTTCTGGAATGCTGCTCACCATCCTGGGCCTTGCTCACTGTCACCCCTTCAGGAAACCTTCCAGCTCCCTCTGCCCCCTGTCCCCCAGCAGGCAACGCTCACTGTCCCTCGCTTAGAGATCCAAAGTGGACGCTGACTTCCTGCCTGGTGGCACTCAGGTCACTGTACCTCAGCTAGGTCACTACTCAGTACTTGTCTCTAGTCCTTCCAGACAGATAGCCCCAGGAAGGGCAGGAGCTGCACCTGGTCCACTCCTGTTGCCCCAAAGAGCCTGGACAAAGGCCCGGTGTTCAGCAGCCATTCATTCAGTGCCTACGGAATTGAATTAGAACCACCCAGGACATGAAGCACCTTCCACTGCATCTGGACCAGGGCAGACGGAGGCTGCCAAGGCCCCTGCTGGAGGGAGGCTTTTACCTTTATCAACCACTCAGCCTCTTCACCGTCCACATGTCACCTAGGGGCCAAGCTTCTGTTGCGGGGCAGGCCCTGTCAGGGGCTGGAAAGCGGGTAGGGGGCTGCACTCAGCGTTGTCTGGAGCTTCTGACAAGCGGCGGTCCACAGCCCAGGCACTCCAGATGCCTTTTGGCTGCCACACTGGTCTGCAGGCTGGCATCTGTGCACTGAGGCTCCAGGACTTCATGGAGTGCAGGGCAGCCCTCCTTAGAACCAGCCCCGGCAGCCCTGCAGGGTGCACAGTGGTGGCATTACTGTCACACACCACAGTGCTCCAGCTTGCAGGCACCTGGAGGGTTCTCTCCCGGCCCTGTGGGGGCGGGGGGGGGGCGGTGTTTGCATGGAGCCAAACACAAGTGGTACAGGCTCCTGAACTAGGCACACAAGTGCATATTTTGTCACCCGCATGAGACCCTCCAGGACTCTCTCTTGTCCTGAGTGGGCAGTTCTGTGCCTTGAGGCCATCCAAGGAGCAGTAGTGGGACAGCAGTAGGCCTCCATATCTGGGTGTATCCAAGGCAACTGTCCCCTATGTCATCAGTGCTCAGACAGCAGAAAGGCAAGAGGGCCTGCAGATCAGCAGCTGGCATTTAGGAAAATGACTCAGGGGCCTTTCTGCTCACATCTGTCAGACTAAACATTGTCACATGGTGGCCACCCCTACCATAAAGGTCTCTGGGAAATGTTGTTTCTAGTGGGGGCAGCCATGAGCATGGATACTGGGGACAATGAATGGTCTTGGACTTATTCCTACCCCACTCTGAAAAGTGCCTGGTTCTCCTCAACAGGCCCTGGTTGCCTACAGGCCCTCCCCACCGCCAGCTGGATTCGGGGGTCTTTCCCTCCCCTTCATCATCCACCTTCCTGCTCTCGATGCCCTTAGACATCCTTTTCCTCATTTGTAAAAGAAGGGTTTCAGACCACAGATCACTGAGGTTCCTCTAGCACTGACATTTGACATCTGTGATTACAGGCAGGTTATTTAACCTCTCAGGTATCAACTTCCTCATCTGGAAGATAGAGATTGAAATAGTTCTTACCTCAGAGGGTGGTTGTGAAATCACGTAGGGTTATGCCTGACATATAAAAAATAATAAGGATTTGCTATAATCAAAATAATCTGAGATCTGTTTGTCAGTTCCTTAGAAAGAATCCGATGTACTGGTTCATACTTCGCCTAACACAGGGTCAGGGAGTATTTGGCACAAGCCCTGTTATAACCCTCCCTCTGTAACAGGTAACAGACCTCACTAATCAATCAAGGAATTCTGCTCTTGAGCCTGGAGACAGTCTCCCAGGCCTCCATGCAGCCCCATTAATCAATCTAAGAGGGCACCTGCTTCAACCCCAAGCTGTGCTCCCAAATCACCTGCACACACCCCTATCATGGCTTTGTTATGCTTGGCTGCAATGTCCTTTTTACCTGTCCTTGTCTAGCTGGACAAGTTCCATCAGGCCACGGACCACTACATTGGTGTGTTGGTCCTGCCAGTATCTAGCCCAGTGCCTAGAACATTGTATATTTCAAAAAACGAATTCTAGACTCTGCGGCTGGCAAGTGGGATGACGTTTAGGGCACAGAACTGAGTTCCCAGCCTGCAGGCACCATGGGGTGGGTCTCCCAGCCAGATTTCCCTTGCAGGGTGGGCTGGACACTTTGAGTGATCTGGGTCAGGCCAGCAAACATGGAGCCTCCAAGAGTGCTCCCAGGGAGCTGCCTGCCGAGGGGCCCACGAGTGTCAGCCAGCACTTCAGGCCCTAGGTGGCAGGGCAGCTTCCTACAGAATCAGGCACCTGCTTTCTACTCTAGCAGACTGACCTCAGCATCACTATGGTGACTGTGGAGAACGGGGTTTGGCGGGGAAGCTGCCAGCTGCCTAGTTACCCCAGAGAGGTGCTCTGTTCGCTGCTGGGGCTCAGGTAGGTGGGGGTGGGGCAGCGGGCGCCACTGTCCTTCAGCTGTGTGGCACATTCATAGACAAGGCGCATAGACAAGGACCTGATTTTCCAGGTCCTGCCTCATGGCCACATAGTGTCATCTTAAATTTGGATTGTGAGGTATGGCCACCAGACATTGGGCCAACCAGGAAGCAGCCCACGAAGTCTGTCCTGAAAGTATAGGCCATGCGAACTGTTTAAATTCTATTGACAGTGGCTTGATACTTTCTGGACAGGCCTCATATGATTTAAGGGGGCTGGGAAGGTCTGTGTGTGCCACTTATCCACCTTCTGGCCCCTCGCAGGCCCTCAGCTGCCAGAATGAGGATGAAGCCGGGAGGGTCACCTTACTATCTCTTGGCCGCCCAACCTATTATTGCAGTCACTCCATAGATAAGGGTCCTGAGACCCAGAAAGGTTAAGTGACTTCTAAATGTCACCTGGCTTAGAAATGAAGTGCAGGGCTTGTCTGTCTGTCCTCCAGGCCTCTGCGGTGGGGGCTTGTTCCTCTGGCTAGTTGATGTCACTGTTCTACAGCAGACACAGATCTGATGGGCAAGGGTCACTGAAGAATTGAAGAATGACAACTAATAATTATTTAGTATTTTAAACTTTCTGCCCCTGACCTCAGGTGCTCGGAATAAAGATGGCAGCACATCAGGGACCCTGATGTCCAGGATCTCAGAGCTGGACAGCCGCCAGGTGATGGCGCCTACTGTGTTCAGCGATGGGTTGGGGGCAGCTCCAGGGGCATCCCTGGGTCAAGAACAACAGCAGCGATGATAAATAGGTACACCCGTTGGATAGGGCCAGCACGCGCTTGTGGGCTTCCCTTCATCCGCGCCCTCCACGTCCGCCACCAGCCACGCGGGCCATTGCGTCTGGGAGGACAGGGTTGCTCCAACAGGAACGCAAGGAAGACAAAATCATCGCGCAGTTTTTGATTTCGTGCAAGAGGCCCTTGCAGAAGCGAACGCTGTGAAAGTCGTTGCTTCTCACACACTCAAGGAGTATTGAGAGGAAAAGTGGGTTTTTGCCCATCCAAATGTGACCACGCTCCGTGAGTGTTCACCAAAAGCTGTTTGTGTCGCAGGTGCTGCTGCGGGTGTAGGGCGGTCGTTTCCCTAAGTGCAGTGGGAACGCGGAGGTCGGTCCTCTCCAGGAGGGGCTGGGCTCACCCTGCCCTGCAGGGTGACGGGCTGGGAGGTGAGGTGGGGGTGGTCGAGGCGAAGTCCAGTGGGGCCCCGGGCGGCGGGAGCGCCCCGGACAAGGGGGCTGCGAGGGCTGCTGTGGGGCCTCCGCCCAGCTCTGCCCTCGGCCACACCTGCGCCAAGGCCGTGTGCCACCCGCCAGCCGCCAGCCGCCAGCCCTCGCCGCCCGCTGCGGCTCAGCGCCTCCGACCCCGACCTCAGCCCCTGACTTCTCATCCTGGGGCGACGGCTCCACTTGGCCTGGACTGTGCTCCGGCCTCCTGGGGACTGGGGGGGCCCCTCAGGACACGTGACTAGAAGAGGATGTTCCGGACCAAAACGCAGCAGCACTTGCAGGACCAGCCGGTGCTGCGTGAGGCCGGATGAGACCCCGCACGTCACTTCCGCCCGCCGGGCGGCTGACTTCCGGTGCGCCGGAGGGTCCCGCGGGGCCGGGTCCAGGTCGGTGAGTAAGCAGGGCGCCCCGCTGCGGAGACTGCGGGGGGCGCCGCCCGGGTGTGGGGTCTGCAGCCCGCAGTGGGCACCGGCGTGGGGCCGCGGCCGCTGCAGCATCTGTAGGACGCGGAGCCCGCGTGGAGTCGGTTTGATGCGGGACGTGGCCGGAGCTTAAATACAACATTTCCATTCCTTCGGCTGATGGTGAAGTCGAACGTCTAACATTTCTGGTCTTTCTTCAACAAATAACATGGTTTTTTTTTGGCCCAGTTTTCTAGAGAGTATAGGACTTTCTCTCACGGATTCTTAAATAACCTTCTCTGTTCATTACATTGATAATGAGCCCGCTCATTTTTACTGCTAGATACACGTTAGAATCACCCGCGAGCTTTTTAAACCTTCAGCCCTTGTTGGTGGCCGAGGCCTGGGCGTGAAAACTCGTAGCGCTCCTCCGATGTAGCAGGGCTCCTTCACGGTGGTCTGTTTTAATGTCGTTTGTTTGCTACTTGTGTTTCTGGATGGTTTGGGGGTCAGAAGGTGTGTGTGTGCACAGCCATGTTCATCTTCCTTGCTCTGTGGAGTTCTTCAGCAGCGTTCATGTGTGAAGTCCTTTACCCTTCAGACAGGCACATGTTTCTTTTGGTTTCCTGCCATAGCTTCCCCTCGGCCTTCACGCGGCCTGTCGCTGAGTTGGCAGGTGGCCGAGCCCTCTGGACTTCTGTTTCTCCAAAATGAGGAAGTGGGGCCAAATCAGACTTTCTTTCCCCAAATCTTCCAACATGTTCGTGGAAAAAGGTTTCCTGGCCAAATAAGTTTGGAGATTGCGTGTTATATCAAAAGTCCTGAGATATTGTACATTACAGCAAGGTGACCCGGCAGTCCCTCTCCCGGTTATGTGCCTAGGAAAATGGAAAACCTGCATCTGCGCAGAACTTGTATGTGAACATTCACAGCACCTTTATTCACCAGAGTCGAGAGGTGCACACAACCCAAACATCTGTGGACTGACGAATGGATAAACAAAACATCCTCATGACAGAATATTATTCTGTCGTTACAAGGAATGAAATGTTGTTTCACGCTTACCTTAAACAAACCTGGCAAACAGTATGCTAAATGAAAGAAGCCGGTCACAGAAGATTGCATGGTATAATTCCATTCATAGGAATTGTCCAGACGAGGCAAATGTATAGCGCCAGAGAGGAAATTAGTGGTTGCCTGAGGTGGAGGGAGTTGAGCGAGATGAGCAGTGACTGCTGATGGGGATGGGGTTTCTTTCTGGGGTGATAGGGATGTTCTAAAATGAGATTGTATAGATGGTGGTATAACTGTGAATACCCACTGAACTGAGTAGTTTAAAGGACTGCATTTTATGTCTTGTGAACTATATCTCATAATGTTGTTTTAAAAAAAAAAGGTTAGGACTTTTGGACAAGCTTCCCAACTTTGTCTTTGCCTAACCCCAGGAACAAGCTAAACAGAAATGAAATCTGAGCTCTTACAAATAGCTGTGACATGGTGGCATCTGGATTTGAACCCGTTTCTGTCAGGCTGGGCATGTTGGATAATGTTGGCCCAGCTAGGGCCCCTGGATTGCGGAGAAGTTTGTAGCCATAACCTATAAGAGTGTGCTCTGGGACCTGGAAGGGGCTGTGCAAATGTGGGGTGTCCTGCTAGTCTGATGACGGCAGAGTGGTCTGGGGGAGTCACATCAATACCTGCTTCCCCGGAGGCTGGGATAGCATTTTTGTTTCAACCCATGGTGGGAAAGCTAACCCTTATGGGAGCTGGTGGGAGCTAGAAGTAACAGCTGCCCTTCCATTGAGTGCAAATGAGGTGGCCCGCTCCTGCTAGACTCAGCACCTCAGTAAGGCTCATGGGATTCTAGGAGTCACATGGAGTCACCCCTTTTCATGGAGGAACTAAGGGAGGCACACCCACCAGCCAGCTGATTTGTAGCCTGATTTTCCCCCCATTTAACTTTAATCCCATTGTTTAATAGTCTGTGAAAAGATATCAAAGGCTGTGTAATATTCTGTCATAGGCATGTACCCACTTCAACTATCACACTAGTAGGTGACGTTGTTCCCACTTTACTTTCAAGTACAAACACTGCAGTGATGGACAGACTGACTCATTTTGCACATTTTATTTCCTTGAGGTGGATTTCTGGAAGTGGAGTTCTAGGGTGAGGAGGGTAAACTCAGATATTGCTCTTCCTGTGTGTTGTCAGATAGCTTTCCAGAAAAGATGGGCTGAGTAACCAGCTTGGGTTCTTTGCCGTTTCTGTCATCCACTTGGTTGATCCCCTGAGAACTGACCTGAGTCGGCCTCACGGTTATTAAAACTTAGGGAGGGTAATGAGTGACTATACATAATAAACCCCATAGGTCTGTGGGAGTCCCGGGACACCTTTATGGTCAAGGGAGACGATAAATCAAGAGGGAGTGGTTGGTCCCACTGACACTTTTGTATCAGAGGCTTGTGCTGAGGGCCCAGGTGTCATCTGCTCTGAGAAAATGCCAGTCCTGGTAAGAAATATGGGGCTTGGTTGTTATTAAGCCAGCCAATAGTAATCATTCTAACATTTATTGCGTATTTACTCAACACATTATGTACGTTAATTATTCTGATCCTGATAATAACCCGATGAGGTGGACTTTCCTATGATGCCTGTTTTGGCAATGGGTTGAGGAAATGAAGGCACAGAAAGGCTGATAACTTGTCTGAGGTCACACAGCAAGTAGCTGGTGGATTAGGGGTCCGGTTTGAGTCCCATCGCTCTGACTCCATGGCCGCACCCTCACCCACAGCAGTGCTTCTCTACTGTCTGGTGTGTGGACAACAGGTACTCTTGGTCAACCAGTCTGGAATTGGCAAGAGGGCGCAGAGGCTTGAGAACTGGAGGCTGGTTTTTAGAAAGCTCATGGGAAAACATCATTCCACTGAAGATTTGGCCACACTTGAGGTAATCTAATGAGGTGCTGGTGTCTTTCAGAGGAGTCAAAGTATAGAAAACAGATGCAGAATGGTTTTTATTCACGTTCCTTTGCTTCCAGTGAAGGGTGGCACTTCCTTGTACCTTTTCCCTGTGCCCCCCAGAGGGGAACAGGACTAAGAATAGACGTGGCCGCCAAAATCCCCCGCGTCCTGCCCAGCCCTGCCCATTCCACTCTTCCTCCCTGAGCAGAGCTGTGCAGAGTGTGGTGTGTGGGCACATGTGGGTCCCCCGTGCTCACTTCCTGTTTTCTGGTACAGCCAGTACAGCCTGCAAGCAGGCCTGGCGAGCTCAGGGAGAAGCTGAAGTGGGGGAGGCCCGATGTGTGCATGGAGGGGTCCATGGGCCCCTGTAAGGTTCTTGGCATTGCTTCTGCTACCAGTGCCCAGGGCCTGCAAGCTCTGTGAGAGCTGGGCCTGTGGCTGTGTCCCCTGCCCCATCCCAGGGCCTCTGGTATGTGATAGGTGCTAGAAAGTTGGCCAGTATTCGGTGGAGGCAGGTGTGGTAAGAGTGTTAAACCTGATCCAAGGATGTTGTTGTTTGGACTTAGGAGAAAAATGGCGAGTCTGAGGAAGGACAAGGCAGCCATTGAAGAGCAGGGCAGTGTGAGAAGGGAAGTGAAATGCTGAGTGTGTTGTATGGACCACGGTGACAGAGGGAAACCCACAGAGGGAAACCCAAGGGCCTGCCGGGAGTAGGATGGTAAGAGGGCGAGGGTGTGGGCTGGCGGTGAGAGCGGAGGCTGGAGGGGGAACCTGGCCTGTGGATGAGTGTCCCGCTCTGGGGTACAGCAGAGCTCCCCCGGGGTGCTCGTTACAGCATAGACTGCAGGTCTCATTACAGTTTCTGATTCAGCAGGTCTGGGGCAGGGCCTGAGAACCTGCATTTCTACCCACTTCGACTGAGGTGCACAGCTTTGAGCTCAGCCTTCCTGCGCACCTTGGGGCATCCAGTCCCTTTATCCCAGGCTGAGCAGGGGCCCGGGGGCATCAGAGCTAAAGGAGCTTCCCTGTGTCCCCAAGGAGGCTGCCTCGAGTCAGGGGACCAATGTGGCATAAGGCTGCCCTGAAGCCTCCTGTGCACATGCCAGGCATATCTCTGTTCCTCCAGAAGCCACGTCCTTGTGGGCACGCGACGCCTGAACAGCAAGAAGCAGATCCCCAGGGAGGTCCCACAAGGCTCACTCACTGGACACAGGCGGGTTTTTCCTCCCCATGGCCATGCTGCCCACAGACCCCTGCCCATGTAGCCAGGGATCCGGGTTGGGGCGGGCCAGGCCGGGAGGCATCAGGAATGGAGACTCCTTCCGCAAGCAGGTTCCTGCCAGGTGCGGGACACACGCACACAGTCACAAGCGTCTCCGTGTGGAGCCAAGTGGAATGAGGCCCCTGAAAGGGAGCCCCCAGACCACTGATACACCAATGTGCACCTTCTGTCCTCCCGCCCAAATCGTGAAGACCTGGGGAATTGGGGGCTGAGATGGTGGGTCTGTAACTGGGTTCAGGTTCAGCCTCTGTAACCTAGGAATGAATGGACTCAGGCAAATTACTAAAGTCTCTGGAACTAGGACCCTGTATCTGTAAAACCAAGATACTAAGTTTCTGATTCATTAGGGTGGTATGGGGATAAAAGAGGGTAACCCTGGTGCCCCCATGGGTCCTGTCTCAGGGCCAGAAAAGTCCCTGCCTGGGTGGCTGACCAGGACACCAGGCTGCACAGCCAGTGTGGGATCCGCTTTGATCTGCCCCATTCCCCTTGGGGGAGGGGCTCTGGGTCCTCAAGGGCCCCAACCTTGCAGGCCCAGCTGCCCTTGGGAAGTTGTGGGAAGGATAAGGGATTCCCTTTGGCAGGAGGCTCTCAAACTTGAGCCTGTGTCAGACTCCCTGCAGGGCTCATTGACACACAAACAGCAGGTCCCACCCAGAGTTCCGCTTCAGGAGGTCTGGGGGCCTGAGACTGCATGGCTGCCCAGCTCCTGGGTGGTTCGCAGTGAGATCCACCGTATTGGGCTCATCTGTGCCAGGCAGTTCTCCCAATTCCACCCCCTGTGGGGAGGTTTGACACAGGTCAAACCTGATGCCCCCAGGTGGGGCCCTGATGGCTGTCTGTGGGGCTCCGTGTGCAGGCTCTCGATACCTGCTGCCCTGTCATGGTCTGTCCCATGGACCCTTTCCCTTCCGTTCTTTTCTAAACTACCTCAGCTTCTGGGAGGGGGCCCAAACCTGGACCGAGCTGCCCGGTTCCTCGCCTTTTGCTGAGGACACAGCTCTGCCCCTTTTCAGGCCTCTGCGGAGCTTCATTTCTGGGCCCTGCCCACCACATTCACCCCAAGATCACATCCCCCCTCACAGGGCCTTTTTCGCAGAGGCCCCAGTGCCCACCCCCACCTGCCTGGCCTGTGGCTTTATCTTGCTCCACGTTGTTTGGCCATAGCCCCTTATCCAGAACTTTCCTCCAGCCCCACACAGGGGGTGGGGTGGGGGGAAGAGCTGAGGCTCAGGAATGTGTTGGTTCTGGTGGGAAAGGCTCCTGTTTTGTGGATCCAGCTGCAAAGTACATATGAAGCAATTATTTACCAAAGGAAAAGGCAGTAAAGGAGTTCAATAAATATTTGTTGACTAAGGGAACACAAACGCTACTTTCCGTGGTGCACACTCCTGGACGCCTCTTACGGAAGAGCACTTGCAGGTGTATGGCTGCGAAGGCCTGGAGCCCGACCCAGCGAGAGAGACAGGACCCCCAGGCGGGAAATGTCCCTGGCCCCGTGAGTCCCAGTGAGTCCACGGCAGCTGGCATCCCAGCTGATTGGAGGTTCAAACCCAAAAAGGTCCCTGTGCTTAGGGAGATCTCTCTGAGTCCAAATTGGAGAAAAGGCTGCCCCAGGCCTGAGGACGGTGTCCCCAAACTCACTGTCCTGGGACCACGTCTGCTCAATACCTGCCTGGGAACCTAAGGGAGGGCACAGGCCAGGCAGGGATGAGGCAGCTTTTATTTCACATGGAATAAAAGAGGCACATGCATGTGTATCCAGGAAGGAGAGGGTTTCCTTCCTTTCCAGGCTTCTACCAGCAAGGCCAGAGAAAGTCACCCCTGCCCCTGACTCCCAAGGGACACTGGGGCCTTGGGGGTGATTGATCCCAAATAGCCTGATAAGCCACGGTCAGATAGTTATACACACACACACACACACGCACATTATACATACATACACATGCACATGCTAGGGTTGTAGGGGTGGCCAGTCCTGCAGCTGCAGGCCACTGGAGACAAAGTCCTGATCATCCTATCTGGGGATTCATGAATCAGAGGAGGATTCTGGTGCCAACATGGGCAAACGGGGGGAGGGGAAAGGTACGAGTTTGGATAGACGTCTTGGGACAAGGCTGGAAGAACAAAGACCCTTAGGTCGGACTCCAGGGTTCTAGGTTGGAGGCTGTGGTGGCTAAGACAGAGCCTGGGACAGTGGATCAGAGAGGACTGGATGGGGCCAATAAACCACGATGCGGATAGATACATAGATGCAGAGCTCACTGTTGATTGAAGACTGTGATTGATTGGCTATGGGACGGGTGTTCGGGGAAAACCTTCAGGAGGAGGTGCCATTCGAGCTGGGTTTTGAAGGATAAGTAGGAGTTTGCTCATAGTACATAGTCAGGAAGGTTGCCAGTTATTCTAGCAGAAGGAATCACTTCTGTGGGGCCCTGACAGGGCTGAAGGTGCATGGGATACAGAACTATGATCATTAATAAAGCCCTTGATGGCTCGCTGGGGTGACCAGGGTGTTCATTTCGGAGATCTTTACGTGGGAATTTTTTCATTGACTGCTTCCTAGCCTCAAACTACACGTGATGGGCATTTTCTGGCATCCTGCATCATGCCATCCTTTCCCCATGACCTCCTGTCTTTTCCTTCCAACTCCCCTGCCTCTGGTTTGCTCTTGCCGTGATAGCCTGGAATTGGGTGCCCAGGCACCCTGCAGGGGCTGGAGCTGCTCCTGCAGCTCTTCGAGGGCAGCGAGCCCAGCAGGCCCTGATGCCCAGGGGGCTGGTGGAGCTCTGAGTATGGATGGCAAGGGCCCCGCTCTGAAGCTGGGCACAGAGAAGGAAAGGCAGTCTCCCCCATCCCTTTACAGATCCCACGCGGGGCTCAGAGCAGGGCTCCCCCTTGGAGGGCACCTGGGTACCAGCAGGGTGCCAGTCAAGACAGCATGAGGGCCCAGGGTTAGAGACAATGGAGCCAAGCTCAGGGGTTGGGGCAAAAGCATCCTTGAGGGTTGTTGCCCTGGGGCAGCAGTTGAGGGCTTGGAGAGCAGCTCAGGAGCCAGGTGCCACCTGGTGGGCGGAGCCTGTTGCTAGACTACCGCTCGGGGCTTCTAAGGATGAGAGGTGGGAGGTAAAACCAGATCAATCACCTGGGGAAGGAGGGGGCGGTCCACACTTTTCTGGTTGTTTTCCTCTGTACAGCTAGCCTATTTGGGGCTTTCCCTGTGACAGGTACCATGTGATGTGTGATGGGTTTTGAAAACATTGTCTCATTTAATCCCCACCCCCGTTCTGCATGGAAGGTGCTCTTAGCATCCCAATTTAGAGATGAGAAACCACACACAGGGCTGTTACACAGCGTGACCAAAACCATGAACCTGCAGCTAGGAGCTGTGCCCGGGGACATGGTGCCACATCGTCCCCAAAGGGCAGAGCTGAGGAGACAGCTGTGTCTGCCCTGCCACCCCCGTCTCCACATTCACCGCAGCATTTGCCAATGAGGACGGGGATGGTGTGGGTCACTGTCGTGGGGGAGAATGGGGCTGCCCTGAGCTGAATCATCCTATTCCCCCTCTTCCCTCACCCAGCTGAGCAGGGCCTGGGCAGCTGTGTGTTGGGTTGGCCCTGCTGGGCTGAGAAGCCACCAGGGGCCGAGTCAGAGAGATTTCCTTGGGATTAAGGATCCCCTGAGGCCTGTGGGACCTGGCTGTGGTAGAGGCAGTTGGCTTGTGTAGCCAGGCATTAATCCGAGTGAAATACTTGGTATTTCCAGTCATTCTGGCTGGAATTAAATTTAAGCCCAAAAAGCACAGCCAGGAGAATGTGAGCAACTTGCCAAAGAAACCAGGCACGAAGCCGGCTCAGATGCTGGTCTCCCTTCTCAGGAAATGGGGCCATTCACGCCCTGTGCTGGGAAAGCAGGAGAGAACTGAGTGCCTGCTGCTCTCTCAGGTGTGCTCCCCACCCTGGGCCCCACCTGCCTGGGTGTGCCCCTCATAAACTACCATGTGGTCAGATAACAGGCACCTCCAGCCAGGTGGCTGGGGTGGCAGCCAGGGGTCAGAAGCTCTGGGGTCTAAGCTCTGTTCTCCTACTATCACAAGTCCCTTTACCCAGCCGGAGTCAAAAGGTCATAGTTGGTGGCAAAGAAGCAGCCCAGCTTAGTGGCTAGGAACACGGGTCCTGGAGCCAGGTTGCCTACACCTGACTCCACCACCCACTGTGGGACCTGTAACCCAGGACCATCTGGGCCTCAGCTGCCTTGTTGGGAAACAACAGTAATAGTCACCTCGTTGGGTGAATGTATGAAGTTAGTTAATGTGGGAATAGCTGTGCCTGGTAAGCACCATTTGTTAGCTGTTATTATTCTCCTGGCCTCAGTTTCCTTACTTGAAAGGTGATATAGGGGTGGCACTGGACCCCCAAGTGTCTTTCTCATACGATGATCTGCAGCCAGAGACTGGGTCCTACTCTCAGAACCGCGCCTACTTCCAGGGGAGGACCTGGCTGGATATTGTGTGACACGCTGCACAGACCATGCCTCATCCAGTGGCTGAACGTGGAGTGATGTGTGTGTACTTGTGTATGTGTGTGTGGATACATGTGTACATGTATCTCTGCCTATGTGCATATACAGGGAGTGCGCAATCATTTGGCAGTAACTTTGCATCTCCTTATTTCATGTGCTTGTTAATTTTGAAAAACTATGTTTCTAAGGTTATGATTTAACATCACTGTTTCAGATATAAAGTATTAAATTCTGAGAGCAACTGTCATGTTGAAGGAATCCGACATTAGAGCAACCATAATTTCCGGACTGCATGTAGGGGGAACTGCTAAGGAAATTGCGGACTTTAGTAACATCCCTATATGTACAGTTTACAACATGAAGAAGATATATAGTACTGATCCTGATGTCACCACACCAACAAGGAAAACGCATAAGTATGCAAGGATCGCTTAAGTCCAGATATTGTAACAGAATCCAGGAGATCATCAGTGAAGATCCAGGAAAGTCAATGTGCTCCATAGCAAGAGAACTGCAGGTGTCAGATGCAAGGGTTCGCAAGATTATTGCTGAAGATATCAGATACAGATCGTATGCTCTTAGAAGAGGCCAGTTTAGGACACGGCAGACAAAGGAAAGGCTCTTTGAAAAAGCAAGAACATGCTAGCAAAACTGAAAAATCCCAAAGAAAAAAACCCTCTGAGATTCTCCTCCCGAAGCAAAGAATTCTCAGCAGGACCACATAGTCAACAGAAGAAACAACAGGTGGCTCTGTGAGAATCTTAATGAAGTCCCAATTGTCATGAAAACGAAATTTCCTGCTTACAGTGACGGTGTTAGGTGTTGTCAGCAATGAAGGAGATATCATGACCCCGCATTTTTTCCCACAAGGCTTGAAGGTGACTGCTGATATTTACCTTGATGTTTTGAGAGAAGTAGTTGTACCATGGATGAAGCAAGTCGCAAATAGACGTCATTTTATCTTCCAACAAGATGGTTCACAAGCACATAACACCAAAGAGGTGCAAGAATTTCTCAGTGTCAGGGTTTCTGAATTCTGGTCAAAAGATATCTGGCTGCCTAGTTCACCAGATACAAATCCCTTTGACTATTATGTATGGAGCATTTATGAGAGAGAAGTTAATAAACAACCTCATTCTAGTAAAGAGGCTGTTAAAGCTAAGATTGAAAACATGTTGATGTCCATGGATAAAGAAAAGTTAATTAATCTGTGCTCAAGATTCTAAAGTTGAACCAAGTCTATAATTGCAGCAAATGGAGACTTTTTTGAATAATTAAAAAAATGACTACGTTTATATATTTACATATAAGAATAAATTTATTTCAAAATATAACACTTGTGGTATGTTGTTAATTTTACTAAAATTTTGTCAATTGATTGCGCACACCTTGTATATCTTGTGTGTTTGTGTGTGTATATGTATATGTATATATAAACATGTGTGTGTACATGATTGTTTTGTGTATGTCAGTGTGTTTGTGCATGTGTGTGTGTCTGAGTATGCTTGTGTATGTATGTATACGTGTGTATACATATGTATATATACAACTCTGTACACTTGTGTGTGTGTGTGTCCAGATGGAAGGTGCAGAGAGTCAGCCCGTTGGTTCTTGGCTGATGTGCTGATGGGGAAGCCCCACGGCAAGAGCCTGTCTGAGTGGCAGTGGAGTGACCCAACCGCGGAAGGAGGGCCGAGAGATGGGGTAGACAGTGAAGGAGTGGAACAGAAGTGTTTCGGCGGAAGACACCCAGTGGAATCTAGAGAAGAGGAACTAAAGAACGAAGGCAGGGCCAGTTCCTCCATGGTGGACACTACACAACTACGCATGAAGATCTCTGGGGCTTTCCTGTCACCTAGAAGGCAGGTAAAGCTCAGAGGAACCTGCCTGAAGTTGTCAGTGGCTGAGCTAGGACCCAAGAGTGTGTTTGCTCCCCAGGGCTGGGCTTCTGTGCCACTCAGGCTACCCCTTGGGGAAGGACAGACAGCCTGGGGTAGGCACGGTCACCAGGCCCCCCACCTCGCTGTGCACGCTCCAGGTGCAGGAGGCTCCCCGCCCAGGGGACAGTGGTGTCAGGAGGGCACTGGCTGCAGGGTGGGGAGTGGTCATGGCTCCCAGTGCCAGATGGCAGTGCCTGCAGGCCTGGTGGGGGGCAGGGAGTGGCTGCTGAATGGAAGAGAATCTGGAAACCTCAGAAACCAGGGCAGCCAGAGGGCCCCAGGTGAACAGTGAGGCCATCAGAAAATGGCCTCTGCCCAGACTCCAGGATATTTAAATTTTATGTCTGTCTGTTTACAAGCGACCCTATGGGCAATGCAGGTTCTTTTTCGGAGCCTCCGTTTTTCATTTGCACATGTGCCAGATGGGGCCATGCCCCCAACTCTGGTCTTGTAGAAAGAAGCAGAGTAGCATGGGGGTTAAGAGTACAGTGTCTGGCATCTCAAGAGCAAACCTCAGCCTTGACCCTTGGCAGCTGTGGGACTTTGGGCAGGTCACCTACCTTCTCAGCCTCAGTTTCCTTCTGTGAGAAATGGCAATAGCAGTGGTCTCTAGCTCTAGGGTCACTGTGAGTATTAACTCAGATGATCCCTATGAAACAGGACAGCACCAGCCACCAAGAAAGGGGCTGTTGCGATTGCTGGTATTTTTCATAAGGCTGTCGGGACACCAGAACGAGCCCGCACAGAGGAGTCGGTGGAGCTGCAGGACGACTGCGGGAGCAGCGTCGGCTGTAGAATTAGCAGTTGACTCATGTCCTTCTTCCCTTGGAGAGTAACGTACGCTGGTTTCACCCCATTGACTTTGCGCTTGACCATGTGACAGGAACGTGGAGATGTGATGATGACGTGCAGGTCTCAGCAGAACTTGAAGTGCATTGAGAGTTTGCAGCATTGCACTTGCGTTTCCCCTCTGTCAGGAGAAGGGGGTGACGCAGGTGGGCAGCTCCCACAGCCAGGGCCCAGGAAGTCAGAGGAGCCGAGTCACAGGGACCACAGGGCCAGCCCCTCTGTGTGATGTGAGTGACAAAGAAATATTTGCTGTTGGGAGCTACTGAGATTTGGGGCTGCTTGTTGCCACAGCGCAGATGACATACGGACAGTATTAGGAGGGAGGGTCTCCAAAGGGGGGTCCCGTGACCTACTGGAGAGGAGAGGAGACAGGTGTTGGAAGCTGACATGAAGGAGGAGATTGAAGTAGAGGAAACACATAAACACGTGCACACACGTGAAACAGGGGACTCTCCATATTCTCCGCCCTGTATTTCCATGAGACGGACTCCTCAGCAGGCGGCTGGAGCTAGCTGGCTTTCCCGCAGGGTCCCCTCACCCCTCCCTACCCCAAGGCTCCTCCCTTGCTCCTGGCCGTGGTTCCTGCGTCCTTCTCACTGAGCCAGCCCAGGAAGCCCTCCGCGTTGGCCTCCGCTTTGTTTGCTTTCACTGGTGCCATCCTGCGGTGGCCGAGGAGGAGGCTGCCAACCTCAGCCCCTGCCACAGACCAACGGAAACATTTCCTGGCCCCCGGTTGGGATATGGTTCCCTTCCCATGGGGTCGTCCTTCCAAAGCCAGGTCTGTAAACAAGGGGGGGTGGCAACTGGCTTGTTGCTGCATTCTGGCCCCGAAGAGGTCAGAGGGTACCAAAGGTGGGGGCACCGAAGCCTCTGCTGGGTTGTCCGCCCCCAGCCCCAGCAGTGCTCGCTGTGGGCACAGAGGGTCTGGCGGGCTCTGTCATCTTGCTTTTGGGAAGAGGGGCTGCTGCTAGTGGCTGACCTTGCTGGCCTGGGGAAGTTTCCCACTTGGAGTGCCTTCCATGCAGGAGGCAAAGTACACATCTGGTCGCACAGTTGCCTTGGCCCCTGCCAGCCACCCAACTTGGGATTCCAAGCAAATTCCATCATTTCTCCATTTCCTTTCTACCCCATCTAGTGGAGCGTTGTTGGCTGCCTGTAGCTTCCCTCCCGTCCAGGGAGCCATTCTCAGCCACTCCCCCGTGCCTGCTCCTGGCCCTGACGGGAATTTTCCTCCGGCTTTCTGTGGCCTCCAGGCCTGTAATTTGCCACCCAGTGCTTTCGGGCTGCCCCTGCGCTGAAGACTCTCCGGTATATCACGGAGGCCTTGGAGAAGCCACGCTGTAGCCCGGCAGCCCAACCCCCACCCGCTCACAGCGGCTTTGTCCTTGGGTTCCGTGATCCGGGTGCAAGGACCAGGGGTGTCGTGGCTGCCTCAGCGAGATCCCTAGGGAACTGCTTCCCTTCAGCACAGCAGTGGGCAGCCCCTCGGCCACGAGTCACTTCCTCCCTGCCTGCTCCCGGCCCCTCGGCTGCTCCTGGTCGCGCTGTGGCCGTTGCTCTCCGAGCCTCTATTCTCCACCCATCTGCTCCTGCCTGCTCGGGTGGCTGGCTCTCCTGCACGAGCTTTGTGGCTTCTGCCTGCTGCCACCCCCGGCTCCGCTGCATTCTGCTGATGTCCCTTGTGGCTGCTGTGGGAACTCCCTGAGATGACACGGCCCGGACATGTCTGGCATCTAGTCCTGTCTGGGTGGAGTTGTGGGCCAGGCCACCTTGCCGGTCTCTGGTGTCCTCATGACATCATCCATGGTCTTGGAGCCAGATGCTGAGTCCGAGACTAGTTGTTAGGTATGGCCAGCTGTATGGCGACATGAGCTATGAATTCAGGCCACCCTGACACCATAACCTTCTCCTTAGACCAAGGTGACATGAAGCTAAGGACCTGCTGGGGCTGCTTGGTCAGAGTGCAGGCTGGGGGTGGCGGGCCCTCATGGGCTCCAGCCATGGAACTGCATGCAACCCAGGTGCTCATATCTGTCCTGCTGAAGGCCAGCCCGTCTGTCCCTGCTGCTGCTCAGCAGGTCCTCACGCCCCCCCATCACGCCCCATCAGAGCCCCCCTGCCGCGTGCCATCTGCCTGCTGCTCAAGGACCTGCTCAGCCACTCCATCACCTTCTAGAAGTTTCCTTCACTTACTCACCCCTCCCTTCCAGGGGCCTGTTATTCTTGCCATAAGTGTTAGTCTTCTCACGTGACTTGTCCTACACTCTTACATGCGTCATCGCCACACTGCTCCTCGGGGCCACTGTGGGGTGTCAGTCCTCAACACCATAGCACCCCATGAGTCGGCCCCCTTTCCTCCCATGGGCCACCCTCTGCAGGCACTGAGGCAGGAGACGGGCTCCCTGTCTCGTGGAGACATCAGACGGGAACCCAGAAATGATTCAGCACGCACGGTGGTATTTGTGACATTGGATCATGTCATTCCTTTTGCTTAAAACTTTCTAGTGCTTTCTATTTGTACCACAAGTCACATGAAGCTCTCTGTGTGGCCTGCTGGTGCCTGTGTGACCTGGTCCCTGCTGACCTCTTCAACCTCCTCTCAAGCTGCGTTCCCCTGCTCACTCCACACACCCCATGGCTTTTCGGTTCCTCACAGCCACCCAACTCTGTCTTCTCAGCGAATCTCCACGCTCCAGATGGCAGAGCCTGGCTTTGGGATCTTCCCGGTGCCTGACGGCATGCTCAGCATGTGTGATTAAGCCAGCGAGCTGTGTGTGGATGTGAATGAACACGGACAGACCCAGTGGCAGATGAAGGGGGCAGTGGCGGGAGGTGGCAGGGGGCTCTGGTCAGACTGGGAAGGTGGCAGCCAGGCCTGAAGTCTGGGCCTGACTGGGAACTGCAGCCAGGGGCTTGGATGTCCTGCCCAGGAAAGACCACGAACATTTCAGGAGGAGGCCTTTGGCGGCCGTGGGCAGGACAGATTGAAGCATGAGAAACCTGGCGGCCAGGAGACAGGCTGGAGCCTTTGGAAACAGCCTAGGGCTGGCTGCAGAGACGGGGCGGGCAGGGCCGTGAGAACGGACGGTGGGGAGGCCCGGAGTGGGCGGCAGGACTGGTTGACCAGGTGGAGGCAGAACCAGGTCTGGGAAGGTGGGGACTCCGGGTCACTGGGTCTCCCCAGGGGGCCACACCCTGGTTCCTAGGAGGGCAGGGGAGCGGGCAGGCCTGAAGCAGGCGGCAGCCATTGGTGTCGGCGTGGCCCCATGGCAGTGTGGCATGGGCTCTGCCTGCAGTCAGTGCCACAGCCCAGGCTCTGTCCACCTCTGTCACCTACTAGCTCGTTGCACTTGGCAAGTCACTGAATCTTTCTGCACCTCAGCTTCCTAATCTGCCCTGTGAGAAGAAGAATGTCCCAGTGTGATTCCCTGAGATGATGCAGACAAAGGGCACCATACAATGTCTGAGGTGTAGTCAGTCCAATTAAACATCATAGACAAAGTAATAACACAGCTAATCACACAGACTGGGGACCTAGCATGGATGGGACTCATGCTTGAAAGTTTAGACACCGGAGCTCAGTTTGACAGGGGGAACAGCCTGCCCTGCGTCTGGGATCTCGGGAAGGTCCCCAGTGCCCCTCCATGGGGGCTGTGGCACCTCTAGGGCCAACAGGTGACAGAGAGGCAGTGGAGGGCCTACTGCCAGACCCATGTTCCCCACACCCCCTGCTCCTGCTCCTCTGTCATACTTATGACAAGACGGGAGCGGGGGCAGCTGTGGGAGCCACGCCCGTGGCATGGCATCGGGTTTGGAGGAAGATTCCAGAGGCCTTGGTGCCTAGTGACTGAAGTGGCCGTGCTTACCAGCGGGAGACTTTTTTTTTCAGGTTCTCCCACACGAGGAGCCTCTCTCACACTTCTGCAGAGCATCTCGGCCCTGCCGTGGGCACCCAGTCTTCGTGAGACGCCTCTGCGTGATGCCTGCACCTAGAAGGGGACTCACCGGCCCTGCCTCAGATGGAGCCAAGAGCAGGCCTGGCCCTGCCGCTACCGAGCAGTGGGTGCCGGAATGTTCCTGAACTTCTCCGCCTACCTAAAAACACAGAGGTAACACTTGTCAAGTGCTTGGCTCAAAAGTGGGGTAAATGCTAGGTAGTCGTAAAAGTTCCTGGAAAAACTGTCGTGTATGTGATCACATGTCGCCCTCCCAAGAAAGATGTGGTATAGATGAGACAGTCACTAGGGTTCGTGTTGTACGGGAAACCAGGGTTCATAGGGGTCATGTAGTTGGCTGAATGGTGCCTCAGCCCCTATCTTCCCACCATGAAGCTGGTGCTCTGCGCCAGGGCTCCCAAAGAACCCCTCTGGCTGCTTACGATCCCATTTCGGAAGATGTGAGGTGGGTTCGAGAAGTGATCTGCGTAACAGCCTCCCAGGGGTTAAGCTGAGGAGCCTTTAGAAAGCAGGATCCGGAGGGCAGAGGCCTGGAGCCGCTCTGTTAAACTCCAGCACCTCTGGAGAGAGGAACAGGTCAGGTTGTCCTGCACATGCAGAGGGCACTTGTCACCGGGGTCATCAGCTCCTCTCCAGACCACAGCAGAAGGTGCCAAGAAAGAGAAGGGGAGTGTGCCCGAACTGACAGGGGGTGTCGAGAGGACACCCCCTGCCCTCAGAAATTCTGGAAAGATGTTGCTCTTCCAGAATGGCCTGGCCCAAGTCCTTTTTCCCTGGCTCACCGGCCCCTCTGCTCTGACAAGTCCTTCAGTCTCTATGCCTCTGTGTTCCTGAATGGAATGAAAAAATCCAACCTCCAGGAAATAGCCCTTGGTATACAATGAGCACTTAATCATTGTGAGCGGCTGTTCCAACTATTGTTACCTTTGACTTAGGCAGCCTCTCCTCCTTTTTAGCCTCTTTCTCTGCAGCTCATGGCCAACCCCGGCGGGGAAGACAGGCTCAAGGATGGGCGTGGAGATGCGACAAACCCAGATCAGGTCAGCTCTGCTCCAAAGTTGTCACCCCCCTTCCCCTCAGAGCCTTTCCTTGTAGTGCTGTAACCAGGGGTCCATGGAATGCTGGCCAGATGAAGGGACAAGCCAGGCAGAGACCTGCCCTCTGGGTGACATTGCTAGGTGCTGCCTTGGAAATGACAGTCACTCAGAAGCTAGCCTTGCTGTCCTCAATATGCATCACAGGACAGACATATGGCTGCTGTGTCCCCTTGCACAATGCCAGAGAAGGGGGGACTCTGTCAGTGCAGTGACAGAAGGCATGGGTCAGGCCAAACAGGTGGTGCCCAGAGGTGCTGTCCACTCTTCCTCTCACTGCTCTAGCACCAGGAAGACTCATCTAAACATAGTTTCGGCGCTGGAAACTATGTCCTTATCTTGGGTTTTCTCCATTACTCCCAGCTCCACTCCACTTGGACGGCTGCCCTGAGGGATTTGTTTAGCAAAACCAATAGAAATGTATTTTGGGTCACCAGCAGCAAGGACAGGCTCTAACTGCCCTCTGGCCTGCACACTAGAACCAGGAGCAAGCATTGTCCCATGGATACGCGCAGTCCGGTTCCCTTCCCTAGACGTACAGACTGCAGACTACAGGTAAGAGGGCAGGGGACCAAGGGACAGTGGCTTGCTGTGTGATGGGACCCTGACGCTCAGAAGCCACCTGCCCAAGGTCACCCAGCAAGCTCAGGAGAGCCACACCTGGAACCCAGGTGTCTGAGCCCTTCCTGCCCAGTGCCCGGCTAGTCTGTGTGGGATGGACATTGTTCTTGACTGTTCGGCAGGGCTTGAAGCTTCATGTGGTAGAAGCTGATTTACCCTGAATTCTAATTAGTAGAAAGGCCAAGTTTGGGGTTACTCAGATACAATGATCATCATTAGTCCTAAGAAGGACAACAGCGCTTCACAAGATTTTGAAGTCGCTTTCTAATCCTCAAGGATTAAATTACGTCGAGCTGAGTTTGGGGGTTTCCAGATGCCTTGTACAAAGTAGCCGGCCTCAAATAGTAGTGTGGGTGGAACCAGCCGGTCATCTGATGGTACATCCCCCACGGAGCCTGGATACTCGACTACGCAGACCATTCCGGTTCTGCAATGGCGGGACACCAGGTCTTGGAACACGACTTGCAAAGCCAGAAGTCTCAGCCTTAAAAGCGATCATGAGGCCTCTGCACAGCTGTGAGGTCAGCTTTGCTGACAGTGTCCTATTGGGGGTGGGGGGTGGGGGTGGAACGGGCCTACAGAGCACAGGGGCTTCCAGGCAGAGGGCTCGTCCACTCGACCATATATATGCTGGGGCAGGGGCTCATTGGAGTCAACTTGTCTGTCAATGCAGATTCTGAATGAAACGGCCTAAGCATTCCTTCAGGGCTTTAGAAATAATCTTCATTTCTGCAAAAAGTGCCCCTTGACAGGCCCAGGTCTGCAAGAGGGGGTTTAGTCCCATTCTGTCACTCGTGCAGTGAGAGCGGCACCTCATATCAGGCATTCTTCCTGGTGGCCTGATGAAGCTGATATTGTTGTTCCCATTTCTCAGAAGGGGAAACGGAGGCACAGAGAGATGAAAGAGGTTGCCACACAGCCAGCAAGTGGCAGAGCCGGGCTGTGAATTCAGGCCACCCTGACACCATACCCTTCTCCTTAGACCAAGGTGTCTTTAGGTGTGGCCTTTGGTCATCCAAGTCGGAACTTCCAGGGTGCTTGTCAAAGTTAAAGACCCTTGGGTCCCTCTCCAGAGCTATGAAAGAGGACCCTTGGGGTTGGGACATGGGAATGTGCCTGTTTAACAAGTACCCTGGGTGGTTGCAACAGTCTTCAAGGTCAACCAGCAGTATCCTCAGTGAGGGGGGCAGGCTGACTGCCCGCAGATGGGAAGCCCTCCTGCCACTTCAAGTCAAGGCCCCAGGGTGGGCTTCTCTCTGGGGGCCAGCTGTTTCCATCTGAGAGACAGGCCTCTTTTCCAGGGGATAAGTTCGACCCCAGTGTGGGTCCTGTGTGCTGATCTGGTACAAGGACCAGAGCAGCTCCGGCACACAGTTACGCCGGGTACCCCTGACTGCTGTGACTGTCAGTTAGTTACCCATGGTCCCAGCCCGCACCAGCAAGAGCAGGGGAATGGTGTCCCCTCCCCCAGGTGGTGGTGAACAAGATAGTCAGAAACAGGTTCCTACACACTGTCGCAGGACGCTTGCACCCCAGAGGCTGATTCTATGGGCACCCCATCCTCTGCGTGAGCTAATGGCATGGACTGTGGCTGGTGAGGTCAAAAACCCCTGGAGAATCTGCCTGCACCAGGCCTGTGGTTATTTCAGGCTTTTTCCTACAAAAACAAGCCCATTGGGAGACAGGCTCTCTAATAGCACACCTCTTGCTCTTGCTTTGGAGTGGCTCAAGGGGAAAGCACTCTGGTCTGCCTGGGTCTGCCCGAAACACGGCAGGGGGAAAGGAGGGAGGGGGGGGCTATGGCTGGTGGCAGCTGCACAGGGTCACACCGCTGCATGCCAGCTGGGAGACCTCAGGTGCCTGCCCCTCTGCTGCCCTGTCCCTTGGGCACCTGTGCTTGGTGATCCCAACCTAGCAGCCACCAGACAGAAGGCACATGCCCACAGAGAGTTGCTGGTGCCAGCCCTCCATCTGGGAGTGTGACTTAGTTGGTGAAGGAGTTGCGAATTTGTGGTAGGAGGAGATGCTGGAAAAGACAGAGCCGAGTCTTGGGAATGATCCGAAATCATTCGTGGCACCAAGGACAAGGAGGACCTGCTGGGATTTCTTAGTTCTCAAATGAGGCCTTAGGCCCTGGAGTCTCGGGGAGACGTGACTCCTCACTTCCCCAGCCACTTCCAAGGACTTTCGTTATCTGAAGGCCGTGACAGCTGGTTTGGTTGCAGCCTTAGGTGGGGCTCATTCCAGCTCTGTTCCTCATTGCAGTGGTGGCTGCCGGCTCCCGAAAGAGGAAGGAAACTTACTGATGAGGCACGGTGATGCATCAGGCACTTTCGGACTTCACATGGGTAATTTTACGTAATCCCCACGGTTCCTCTGAGGGACAGGGAGGGTGACCCCTCATTACAAATGAGCCAGCTGAGGGCCCAGAGGATGACACAGTACCTGAGACTCAACCCCATTGTCTTTGTGTGGTCGGCCTGCCCTCAGCGTACAATGTAAGTGATGATCAGCACCCACTGGCCCGGTGGGCCTCTGCTGCCATTTCTACACTGGAAATGAAAACAAGGCACAAAGGAGACAAACACTGGTGTCCTCCCAGAGGACCTCAGAGGCCACCTGACAGACGGCCCCTGTGATGCTTCTGAGGGAAGGACCTCTTTCCCCTCAGTCAGAACACCTAAGAGCACAGGGTCTCTCAGCTCCCTCAGCCAAGGGCAGTGCACCGGCCCAGGAGGGACCCTGGGTTGCCCCTAGAGCATCTGTGCCTTTGTCAGGGGAAGAGACTGAGTCCCCAGAAGGGGACATCTTGGGTTGTGTCTAGCTGAAATTTTGGAAAACTCCCTGTCTGCCGTATATGGCACATGATAGATGAATTAGCTCGTTGAATCCTCACACCATCCCAATGAGAGCTGTCCTCTCTTTTTTAAAAAAGATTCAGTTCCCGGTGTACAACATGAGGATCACCTTACGAAGTGATCACCCCAGTATATCTGGTACCCAGACACAGGTTCTCCATTGTCACCATTTATTATCTGGACCTGAGGAGGCTGAGGCTTAGCAAGAGGGCCAGGCAGACCTGGGACTCGAACCAGCAAGTGGGACCCGGGAGCCCATCCTTGCAACCACTGTGCGAATCATGTGCCTCACCTGGTCCCGCTGGTTCTGCTGCAGAGACCTGGACCCAGGCCGGCTTCCAAGGTCGCCATGGTGCACGTGGTGCTGCCCTCCTGGGCCTCCGTTTCCCTCAGTACCTGTCGACTGCTGAGGCTGAAGTTTCCGACACTTGGTCGCTGCACAGTAAAACAGCAAAGGATAGTTTTATTTGGGAAAGAAAACAAAACTAGTACAGAAAATGTCTCTTTGTAAGGTGCACAGGGGACTTTGGGCCAATGAAGGCATTATTTATTTGGAAGGTCGGCTTGAGTGAGGTGATGTCTGTCCTTCAGGTGCAAATGTGACACTTTTCGTTTGGTCCACATGACTGTCCTTTTATCTGACAGTGGCTGAGTTGGAAGAAAGTTACTGAATTATTTCAGTTGTTCTTGGTTGATCAGTATAAAAAAATTCACTTAAGTTGGCTCAGGCACAGGGAGTCACAGGCTCCTGGGGTTAGCGTTGGTGGCAGTGTGGCCTTCTGTTGTGGCTGTCCCGCAGTCTTTGTCTGGCCTTGCTGGCATGTAGATCCCACCACACTGGCTTCTCTCACGGCTGCCCAGTGACAGCATCCATTGCAGAACTCGTATCTGCGTGCTGTCCTGTCCTGAGTGAGCACTCACTGCTTCCACTCCCCCAGCTGCTGAACCCAGCCACGAGGGCCCTTCCCACCCCTGAGGGGCCCCAGGCCAAGGGGATGGGGCGACACTGAGGGGCCACCACCGGGACACGGGAACAGGGGGTATCATCCCTAGCGTTAGAGTCCAGTCTTCCCCTATGATTGGCTACAATTCACTTGCTGCAATTCCCAGTATCCATTAATTGAACAGCAATTATTGTTACTTACACCTCATTTTCATAGGCTGAAAATCACTGGGAGCACATTGCAATCACCTTTTATAATTCTTGATAGATGAGTAAATGATTCTTGTTTACTGAAAATCACAAAGCCTTAAAGGTCCACTATCCCTCATAAATGAGGTGACAGATATTACTGGTGTGGCCGTTAAATGGGACATTCTCATTTCTCTGGTGAATTCCACACCCTGACCTGACATGGACTCGGCCCAGGGGTCCTGGCCACCTGCAGCCCTGGAGGTAGCCAGGGGCAGGGACACCCACAGCCCACCTGGAGCCGCACTCCCCAAAGCCAAGTGAATGGGCTGGATGGCCCGCCTGCTTTCTTTGGGCTCTATATTTTCCAGTGTAGATTCCGCCTTACACTGTCCCATGATTTAGGCAGGGAAACTAGTGATAACACATTTGATGTGTAATCCAATGGGACCCCTTCCTCCGAGCCCCACAGGAAGGGTAGCACAGCGGTTCTCAAACCTTCTGGTCTCAAGACCCCTTACAGGGCCCCTTAGGACCCCCTTGGCGACTCCAAGGAGCTTTGGTTTGTATGGGTTATTTCTATGGGCATTTACTGCCCTAGAACTTCAAAGTGAGGAGGTCCGAGAACATCAGACTGCAGAGCAGACGTTCCCTTAACCTTGGAGTGATGTCATTACCCGTCACAGGCTCTGGAAGCTTCCTGGTGAGCTCGCGAGAGAATGAGGCCTCAAAGGCAAATAGCGGTGGTGTTGGTATCAAAATAGCCTGATCCCAAACTCCCTGTTGTAGAGCCTAGACTTTGAGAAAATGGGCATTTGAATCAGACTACCTGGGTTCAAATTATGCCATCACTGTTGAACCTTTCCATGCCTGTTTCTTCAGCTGCAAAATGGAGATTATAATGGCTTACCTCACAGGGCTGCTGGGGATTAATGGTATCAATACCTATGTAACTCTTAGAACAGCACCAGTATGTAAACACTCCTTACTCTTAATAAGTATCCGTTACTGTCGGCCTTAAAGATTAGTTTTCATTAATAACTTGCCATTGTGCATGTAGGTTTGTGCCCTCTGCCCCTCTGCCCAGTGTTGGGACATTGGTGCTGTGCCCAGGCCCCGGCCTGTGAGCCCTGGAGACCAGGCGTCTCTGCCTCTCTGTGCCAGCACAGGGTCTCGCACTCACACGCAGGAGGAGGCCACCAGACTGGGCCACGGGATAGCTCCCCCTGCCTCCCTCGAGCAAATACCAAGGTCACAGCTGGCGGCAAGGGCAACACTGTAATAACACTTCCCGCGTTGGCTGTCCTCAGGAAGGAATTAGGACAGAACACTGCCTTTTCTCAAGCTGGAATCCTAGAAATTCAAAGCCAGCTGTTGCATTCACAACCACACGTACAGAAGTGGGCTGGACCATCTCCGTTACCCGCCCAGACCCTTGCTCTACCCGTCGGACGCCCGCCGCTCTGTGTCTTGGGGAAGCTGACTTCTGGAACTGCACCAGCCTGCCTTCCAGTTGCGCTGGGCCCCGGCGGGCACAGGCAGGGACCACGCACGGAGACAAGCAGGCAGGTGTTTGCCTCTGGCTTCCTCCCTGCCGGAGCTGTTCATTGTCTGCCTGTAGGCTGCCGCCGCTGGGAGGGGGCCTTGCAGTTCTGGTAACCTCCCTCCTCTCGTCCCTCCAGGCCTGGTGTGGAAGTTGCGTGGAAGTGGCTCCTGCTCGTTGTCAGCCCCTCTCAAGCTGTCCTCAGTCAGCCCGTGTGATTGTGCTGTCTGGCTGCTCTGGGCCCTCGAATGAAGTGGGAACAGAACACGTGTGTGTGGGTGCACATGTGTGTGCACATCCACAGAGTGGAAGGATGAACCCTGAAGTACTGGGTGATCAGTAATATTTCTTCCTTCTGCTTCGCTGATGTGTATGCAATGCAACATGGATGATTTATGTTTAAAAATTTCTTTGGAAACGAGGGCCCACAGACTTGCAAAGTCCATTTGTTTCTCTCTCCAGGGGTCAGGCTCCGGGGAGCCGAGAAGCCCTGGGAGCCAGGTCCTGCGGGGCAGATCTGGGCCCCAGTCCACTTCGGTGGAAGGAAACTAAAACACTGGCCATTTCCCGCTAGATCAGGTATCATGAGGATTAATGAGATAAACACGTCTGCAGCTTGGAATTCTTAACATGATTAAAAAGAAAATAAGAGACCCATTATCATCCCTTGGCTTTGGAAAGGCCCTTTAACCTTGGCTGCCCTGGCTTTTGCTGCCGTCCTGTCTTCTGACGACACCAGGTGCCCGTGGGAGGAAGGGCCTCCCGCCCCAGCACTGAGGATGCCTCAGCCTGGTGGTCTTCAAGCTTCAGTGTGCACAATGCACATTCCAGAGCCTGTACCCCAGAGGGCCAAGGTGGGGCCCTCCCGGGGTTGAAGGTCAGAAATCTGCACTGAGCGCATCTGCTTTTTAAAGAAGCTGGCACTGCAGAGGAATGGAGGCCTTGGCCAGAGTTTTGGTGCAACCCAGCTTCCTTTGGACTCTCCTCTCTGAGACTCAGTGAGCAGAGGAAGGGGGGAGCTGGTGGCTGAAAGGGGCATCAGAATAGGCCCAAAAGGACCTGGTCATCGCCAGGATGAAACCCACAAGCGGGACTTTGACCCCGCCTGGGCGATTAGTACTCTGGAAACCACGGGGGACCCGCTGGAGGCTTTGACTGATGCTGTGTTCTTTTCCATTTCTTCTCTGATTACATTGATCCTGTACTTTTGCTGATGTTGTGACAGTCTAATTATAGACTTTGTGCTGCTGAGCAAACAGCCGTCCCCTCTTGGTGTATCCGCCTGTTACACAAGCACCCGTGCTGGGCGCAGTCCTTACAGGCAGCCCGCCCCACCAGGGGCCCGCAGCACAGCCACACACCCTTCCCTCCTCCACGTCATTGCGGGGAGCATGGGTGCTGGAGGGGAGCCAGGCCACGTCCTGGTGTATATATATATATATATATATATTTAAGATAGGAAACTGAGGCTCAGGGTAGTGACTAATATGACAGATTGAAATGAAACCTGAGACTTAGAGTTGGGGAAGTGGTGACTTTACCTAAGAACCCTTCCTTCCCTCCTTCCTTCCTTCCTTCCTTCCTTCCCTCCTTCCCTCCCTTCCTTCCTTCCCTCCTTCCTTCCCTCCCTCCCTCCTTCCTTCCTTTCCTCCTTCCTTCCTTCCCTCCCTCCTTCCTTCCTTCCTTTCCTCCCTCCTTCCTTCCTTCCCTCCCTCCTTCCTTCTTCTACCAAACAGCTACTGAGCACCTATTCTAACAAATTTGGAGGAAAAGTGTCACCTGGCCAAGAGCAGAAAGTATTGGCAGAGTGGGGCAGCTGCGTAGCCTCCATCCTCAAAACTTCTCAAGTGTTATCCCCATATGTCAAGGTAGCAGGTTCAGTCCCCACTCAGGGCACATACAAGAAGCAACCAATGAATGCATCAGTAAGTGGAACAACATTAATATTTCCCTCTCTCTGTCTTTCAAATCAATCAATAAAAAGTTTTTTTTAAAAAAACAGTTCTATTTCCTGGTCCAGAAACTTAATCTGCATCTGTGACCCAGAGGTAGACAGATCAAAGGATGCTGATGCAGTTCAAGAAATGCTCACAAGGGAAGGCTGGAAAGGCTGGAAGAGGTAAGTATTCTAGTCATCCAGATCTGAACCTGCTTTGCTGTTTGGAAAACCCTCTATCATTTTTAGCCCTTCCCAGAGTTAAAGCCAGAAGTATCAGAAAATCTTGCTTCTGAAATATCTTTGCAACTTGGGCTTGGGCACACAGTCTGGGCTTTGCCCATCAGATGACCCTCCCCGGTTTTGAATCAGAAGCTAATGATGGGAATAAGCAGGGACACAATGACTTATCAATGGGTAGTAGTGATGGTGGTGGTGGCCAAATACTCCAGCCATCCTGCTGACTTTGTGGGCTCCCTGGTGTCTTGTAAATAAGTTCCATTTGGTTTAAATCATCCAGTCATCTCTGATGAATTGCAACTGAACATCTAGAGTGATGTGAGGGCTGGGAGATAAAGTTTGCACTCTGAGATATACACCTGGTAGGTGAGTTAGCCATTCCCAGCAGGTGGGCATCTGGGTCCTTTGGCAGGCTATGGGGGGATGGCATGGCTCTTCTCCAGCAGGCATGGACTCCAGTACCTGGAGGCTCGGGCATGTTACAGACATCCAGGTCCTAAATGTAAGGCAGGTTCAGAATGGACTCAGGAGTTGGCCACAGATATGAAATGACCCCTTAACAAATTTACACTTTCGCAGAATCTCTCTCTCTGTCTTTTTTTCCTGAAGGGAGCTCTGAATGCGTTAATCCTCAGATAAGAAATCTGGGGCCCTAGAAGCGAAGGTGGCCACAGCAAGGTGGGGAGAATTCACCCTCCTCTGCCCTCCTCCAACTTGCTGGGCAGGCTGTCCTGACAGTAACATGAGAATGGGCCTGAGGCTGGCAGGAGATGTTTTGTGCCTGGGGCCCATGCCTGCACGTGAATTTACCACCTCATTTGACCAGTGCACACCTTCATGAAGCAAGGAGGCTCACAACTATTCCCATTTTGAGATAAGGAAGCTGAGACTCAGGCTGGGGAGGCCTTCTGTCAGGGACACATGCCCTCTGAGCCAGCCCTTCACCCGCCAGGGTCACTGTTATGGTGGTCTGCTGGAAGGGGGTCAAGAGACATCACTCAGGAAGTCAGCACACTTATGTCTGGCATCCACCCTCTCTTCCCTGGCAGCACCACTGTCGGGTTCCCCCGGGACATTCCCCCCACCCCCACCTTCCTGGGCTCCACTCTGACTGTTTCCCAATGCCCTGGTGCCCCAGAGGCTCTACTGCCATAAAACTGCCCCTAAAGATGCAGCCTACTTCCCCCTCCCCAATCAGGTCTGACCAGTCCTTGGTTCATTCCTCTTGTGCTTTGTGCCAAGTAAAACTTACACCTTTTTACTCCAAGAAGAGTGGCTGAAAGAAGGCTGAGAAGAGATGGGGATTTACTGGTGAGAGTTCTAGAGGGGAAGCCGAAAGCCGGGTCTTACCTTGGCCCAACCAGATACACTAGAATGGAGATAGTGCCATCCTGGTGGCAATAAACAGGCTCACAAGTGCCATGGAGCTTCTTTGTCTCTTGACCTGGATGCTAGAGATACAAGATTGTTTAGTTTATGAGAAGTCACTGAGCTGTGTGCTCTTATGATCTCTGCACCCTTTTCTGTATGTCAATAGGCAGCAGTATACACTTGGCTTAAAAATCATTTGAAGCAAGATAAGATACTTAGAACAGGGCATTTTAATAAATGCTTATCATGGCGATCCAACTTGAGATAAAGTAATATAAAAACTCCAGACTTAAAGAAGCTGGTAAATGAGGGTAACTGGGCCACTAAGCAAGAGATTTTTATTTTTATTTTTTTGCCTTACAAAAAAAAAAAAAAAAAAAAAAAAGATTAGCGATAGAATTTCTTGGCTTTCCTAAGTATTTAAAATAAGATTCGATTGAGACATAGAGCTTTTGCAGGGTCATGGCCACAAGTGAGGCACAACCTGCCTTTTAGAAACTATTTCCTGCCTTTGCTTTTCTTTCTTCAGCAATTCTAGGTACAGAGCAGAGAATCACTTAGAATGCAATAGTCTTGCAACCATTTTGATTGGATGTTCTCCAGGACAGGCCGGAATTTGGCAAGAAGGAGGCTCCAAAAATATTGGAAGGATAGTTTCAATACGTGCTTCCATGTCCAGTGGGCAGTACCTGGCGACTTCCTGAGACTCCTTCCGGCTCCAGGCTGCCACAGTTTTATGAGGTAGAAAGAACACAATGTATTTTTTTAAAAAATGGTAACAAAATTTTTAGAAAAGTCAAGTCATGCCCCAGAAAGAAGAGGGGGCCCAAAGAAAAACGTATACACATATATGAATAAGGAATTTCTTTTCTAGCTCATGGCTGTCCCCTCCTACCTACCACAAAATTACCTGTAGTGCTCAGGAAGTGGAACAAAATTTTATATGAGCAAAGGCAGAACCGAACCATGCTAGATCAACTTCTAGGTCAGAATTTCTGACCTGTGTTCTACCCTGAGGCTACCTGTGCTAATGGTATCTCTGAGGTACTGAAAAGTAGAAATGGTTCAAGGGCCAACGTAATATAATCTGTGTTATTTTAGTAAGCATATATACTGGGATTTTATGGACAATCTGGATTTTAAGTAACCAGTCACTTTGTTCTCTTTCCTGAATCTTTTCAGCAATTCGTTCACTCATTGAGTCAACAAAACTACTTGCTAATAGTGGTGCTAATTGTAGATCCATGTGGGATAAATTTTGACATGAAGCTGCACAAAAAATTTGAGATGGACCATAGGCCTGTATTTGAAGGCTAAAACAAGTTCCTAGAAGAAAACTAAATAGATGATTTGTATGGCCTTAGATTGGGCCGAGTTCTTAAACAGGAAACCACCACTACTCATGAAAACAAAGCCACAGAATGGGAGACGATATCTGTAATATATTGTTGGATTCAAGACTCATGCAGAGTATGTGAAGAGCTCATAGGTCAGTAAGACGGACAAGTACCTGAAAATGGGCAAAAGACTTAGTTATTTCACTAACGGTATCAAAGTGGAGAAAGAGACATCGACGCGAGAAACATCAGTTGGTTGTCTCCCATGTGTCCCTGATGGGTTGAACCCCAAGCATTTGGTTGCAGGATAACATGCCAACTAACTGAGCACTGACCCCCATGCCCCGCGCCCACCCGTGAAAGTTAACCATCTGATAATACCATGACTTTGGAAAACTTTTGGCGGTTTCTTTAAAGCGTAATAATATGTATACGCTATGATCCTGCAATTCCAATCCTGGGTATAAGCGTAGGATGAGTAAATTCTAGAGACCTAATATACAACATGGTGATTAAAGCTAGTAACACTGTATTATATACATGAAATTTGTTAAAAGCAGTCTCGCTACATGTACTCACAAAAGGTAATCATGTGAGGTGATGGATATGTCAATTAGCTTGGGTGTGATGTTCATGTCGTAGTATATCAAAATGTCAGCCCTGTCTAGTGTGCAGCAGTGGATTGAACACCACTCGGCGACCTGAAAGATTGCAGATTCACTTCCGGGTCAGGACGCATGCCTGGTCGCTTCAATTCCGGGGCAGGACACGCACCTGGGTGTGTTCAATTCCGGGTCAAGACACATGCCCGGATCATTCAATTCCGGGTCCGGGAACATGCGTAGGGCCTGTGCAATTCCAGGGCAGGGCGTAGGCCTGGGTTGTAGGCCAGGTCCCCACTTGGGGGCGCACGAGAAGCAAGCAATAGATATTTTATATATTTCGCTCTTTCCTTGTTTCCCGCTAAAATAAAATCTTTAAGGAAAAAACATTGTGAGTACACTTTCAACATGTACAATTTTTATTTGTCAAGTATATGTCAATAAAGCTAGAAAAAATGTGATTTGTAAGCAGTTTCATTTGTGATGGGCAAAAACTTGATGCAACCCAAACATCCACCAGTAAAATGAGAACATAAATTATTGAATATTTATATAATGAAATAATACAGTGTTGAAAATGAATGAACCATTGTTCCATGCAACAACATGGATGAATTTCATAGACACACTATTGAGTGAAAGAAGTCAGACACAAAAGTACATGCATCATGCAATTTATCCACATCAAGTTCAAATATTCGTAAAACTAATCTGTGGTGATAGAGGTCAGACAGTGGTTACCCTGTGGGACACAATGCGCAGGGGGCATGAGGAAGCTGGAGATGGTCCATGTCTTGATCTGGGTGGCAGTTACACGGTTGTACACATATGTAGAAATTCATCATTCTGAACACATTAGCTTTGTGCACTGAACTTATCCCTCAGAAACAAAAAGTAAAACAAAGTAATCAGACCATATATCCTGATAGCCTGTTCAACAATAGAATCCACTGTGGGTTTGCCTGCAAGCGCTCGTACTGATCTTTGATCTCCTCGATGTTCCAGGAACTTCCCCCTCCCCAGGGAAGGCATATATTTAAGAACTCTTTTTATTTTGGCAGTCACCGAGAGCCACATTTATTTCAGGCAGGGATGGAAGGGGCAAGGCATGGAAATAACGCACGTGGGACGTAATCCCACTGCCTAATGGAGGATCAGTACAAGCTTAATAACCATTTATTGGTAAACAACAGTTACTACTTGATATAACATTTACCACACACCTTATATGAGGCACTGCACCCGTAGCTTTCCTTTTCCTTGCTTAATACTTACATAACCCTACAAAGCTGTTCCAGTTTTAGTCCCAGTGTCCAGGGGAGGAGACTGAGATTACGGAGGGTTGGTTAAGTTAGCGGCCCAAGGCCTTACAGATAGGTAATGAATGGAAATCCCAGCCCAGGCTATCTGAATTTAGAACCCAGACTCTAAACCACTTGCTATGGAATAAGTGGGTGCCGTCCAAGCCCCGCCCCCATGTTATATAACAGGAACGGTTGGTCCTGCGAAATGCCGAAGTGCCGGCCGGCCGAGGGCTGAAGCAGTCGGAGCTGCCAGGCCTGGGAATGGCTTCCTCGAGGCCCTTGGTCCCACTAACTGCACACAGGTGGTTAACTCTGGCCAGAGCACCAACTGCATTCACTCTTTCCCCCAGTGACCCCCAGCCAGTTTGCTTGGAGAATCGATATGCACCCCCCCCCCCCAACTGCACCCGCTCAGAAACCATTTTTTTTCCGACTTCAAAACACATCCCGGAGGTAGGGGTGGGGGTTTCGCTCCCTACTCATGGAGCGAGAACCAGCGCGAAACTTCCAGAAAAACGAAAGGCTTGGAGGGCGCGGGATAGAGATGGGAGAAGCTTGGGGGGAAGTTACGTGATAGAAACGGCAGAAAAGAGCGTAGTAAAAAGTAGAAACGGAGAGTCCCAGTGACTCCGAAGGTAACGGGGTGTCAACGCACCCCCTCTCTATTGCGCCTGCGCAGTGCTACCTCCTTTAGCACCCCCGCCCCTTCCCGAGCCGAAGATTTACTTGTCTCTCGGCAACCATTCACCCCAGGAGCCAATCAGAGGGCACCTTTCGCCGTGCCCGGGCCCCCAGTGTCCAGGCGGAAGGATCCCGTGGGCGCTGGCCCCGCCTCACCCTGCCCCTCGCTCCCCGGGGAGGCAGGCTTAGGGGCTGGGGCGGGGGCGGGGGCGGGGGTGGCGGTGGGGGCGTGGTCAGGCCATATAAGAAATAAGGGGGGCGGCGGCCGGGCTGCTCACTTGTTGCCGCTGTCCGGGGGCTCAAGTCGCCTAGTCGGTTCTCTCGGGGGCTGCCCACGCCGAGGACCTGCCTGTGTCATCTCTTCCACCGTCCAGGTGAGTCTAGGGCAGCGTCCTCCAAAGGGTTGGGGATGCGGCGGACCCGAGAGCCGCGCTCGGCCCTCGGGGGTCCGTGCGGGCCGAGTGGAGCTCCGGTCCTCGCCGGGGCAGCGGAGGCAGGAGGGATGGTGCGTACAGGTGACCGATCCAGGTGCTCTGTTCCCCGGCGGCTCCCTCGGTGGCAGGCACCCTCCCTCCACGTTCCACCCCTGCGGGCCGGGCGAGACGCTCCTAGATGGAGCTGCAACTTTCCAGAGACTTCGGTCGGGCTTGGCAAACTTCAGCGGGTTTCTACTGCGCGCCCGTGGGCTGCGCGCCGGCCCGGCGCGGCGGGGAGGCCGAAGCATATGCGGTGGGGCCCTCCGGTTCCCTCCCGGGGTCCGCGGGCGCCCGGCCACCTCTTCCTCGCTTGCGTCTCTCGGGCTCGCACCTGCGCTCCCACCCGCACGTACACCCACTGCGGCCCGCGCAGCGCGAATTCGAACGCGGCGGTTTGGGGAGGTGCAGTTGGAGACGCAGCGGTCCGGGGCTGTTATCAGGCCGGACACGGGAGGGGCGCTTCCCAGGCTGGGTGCCAGGACCCGGGCGGAGATCGTTCACTGTTTTTGGATTCACACCACTGTGGACTCCGTGGGCAGCAAAGTGACCTAAGCGAGTGACCTGTGTGCTGTGCTTCTCTCGGAAACTTCTCGGGATTAGGGTGTCTGTGACCTGGTTCCGCCCCTTTTAGAAATGAAACTTGCTTACAGAGTAGACTGAAAGCCGTAACAGTCAGTTGACTCGGTTAGCGGTGCCCGGGTGGCTCAGAGGCGCCGCTGCCCCGGGAGGCGTCGAAGTCCAGATCGGGAAGGTAGGAAGGAGTCGGAGGAGAGCGAGGAACCTGAGTACAGGTCGGTAGCCCGCAGACCCCAACACAGCGCCGGCGGCGGGCGGCAAAAGTAAACGGCACTACCTCGAAGCAACGCGGGCACTTACCCATCCCCACTAGAACTGTTAGGGCTGAACTCCCCGGGAGGCATCAACTCAGCCCCTGGTTCGGAAAAAGTCTTCTGTAGGGCTGTCCACGTCCTTAAGCAGGGACCTGCTGCTTTTCAACTTTTATTTATGTCTTTTCTTAGGGAGTTACAATATGCAAGCCACGCAGTGCTTCAAGTGCACTGGTAACTGTCAGCGTTTATGAAGACCGTGTACTCATTTGTACTGTGACAATTGATATTCAGAATAGGTGCGTTAGGAACCTGAACCGCCCCAGAAAAGAAAGTTAAGATTATTCAATCCTCCTGAAGTTGACTCTGGGCTTGGCCCAGCTGTCCTTCAGGGGGAAGATGAGGGTGGCCATTGTTGGCTACACTAACCTTTCACCATGTGTAACTTGGCAAGGATCAGAGCAAGGAAGCAAGGTGAGGGTGGTAGGAGCGCTTACCAGGAATTGTGAGGTCCTAAATCCCTGAAGGCTATGGAGGGGGGGCAGGGGTGAGTCCGCACTGGAGACCCCGCCATGAAAGGGGGTGGGGTGGGCACTAGAGAGTGCTGACTTTTCTCTTCGCTTTCAGGGAAGCGGTCTGAGCGGGACCAGCAGGAATTCTGTCCTTTGCCATTGTTGTTTGTGAAGATGGAAAACTTAATGTCTCTGGAGTCAAGCTTTTACTTGAGCTAACTGAAACCTTATGTTTTAAGGTATACCCCCACCTTTAGAGTACACTTATTCTCAATAAGGAGTTGTTAGAAAGAAGCTTTGAGTATGTTGTATGTAATTGTTCAGGCAGCTGTGCAGAGTGTCCCGGCATAAAAAAAACAAACAAACAAGTTTTCTCTTTCAGGCTTCTAAGTTGTTACCCCAAACAAAGGTCCCTAATTTCGTAAGGAGCGCTAATGTGTGAATGTAGAGCTAACAGCAACGCTCTTTATGCAGCCTTTCTTCCACCATACCTTCTTAGTATCTAGAGATTATGTTGGGGAAACTGTCAGAATGGATGTGACTTAGCCTAGCACCTGCCGCTTCCCCTGCTCAGTTCCTCTGCTCCAGTCTGAGCACCAGGAGCTCCCCAAGTCCCATCCTGAGTTGCAGAAGCTCCTCCCACAGTCCCTCTCCCAGCCTTGCTCCACTTAGCCTGTATTGCCAGCATTCAAGGCTCGAGCAGGTTGTGGGCCTTTTGCACGGCCCGCCAGACTACAGAAAAGTCCTCATACTTCTGAAAGTCCAAGGAACTGCCCGGCCATAAAGATAACTTCGCGTGGACTCTAATTAATGCCCGTGTTCTGCCGGTAACCAGGCTCATTTGATACTGAGTTAGAAACTGGCATTCTTTTAATTGCTCGAGTAAGGAGTACCTTGTCATTACCTTCGATATGTTGTGTGCACGGGTCACTCACTAAAGAATGACAAGCCATGGAGCTCTCCATGGACGTGGTAAACCTCTTTTCTTGTGTGCGAGCTACTGAGAGAAGTTGTGGAAGCCCCAGGGCTAGTTTCAGGAGTTAGCTTAAACTTGTGGTTGGGTTTCTTGGTTTCACACCGGCCTCTGGGTTGTATGTGTTATTTTGTAGGTGTGTATACATGTTTGTGTGTGTTGGGGGTTAAGGGAAGCAGCGCAGAGTCTTGAGGTGTTAGTTGAGATAAAACATTTCTTGGGTGAGAAGGCTCACGGCCTTTTTGTGTGTTGTCACTGAAGAAACAGGGCGATGCATAAAGTGCTCTGCCATCTGGGTGTTTTGACAGTGGCATGTTAAGCTGGCATCCACAGTATGATGATGAGGCAGACACCTGTGGGTAAAGAAGTGCTCCTGTGGTTACAGCAGCGACCGTGGCTGCTTGCGCTGCTTCTGCGATTGCTGGTCTCAGACTTTTAAAAATTCTTTCCCTGCTTGCATTCATTATAAGGAAGCTCATGTTGATCGTTTAAATGGTTCAGAGGAGGCACCTTTGTATAGCTCAACTGTACAAAGAAATAAGTAGCCCTGGCAATTGTTTCAAATTTATAGACTTGGGCAGCTGTCCACTTGTAGCCTGCTGCAGAACTGTTTGCAGAACTTCACGGAACATCAGAAAACAAATAGGAAGAAACAATTGCTCATGTTAAGTGACTCCCTGTAGGGTGTTTTTAGTCTCAGAGCCTTTGGGGGTCTTGCTCACTAAGCTGCTTTTTAAGTGATTTTTTTTTTCCTGGAATACAAGTGATTGAGTCAGTAGGTGGTTAAGTGCTTCCCAGGCAGTGGTGTGTGCCAGGTGCTGAGGGGGGAGCCCTGGGGCAGCTCCAGAGGGTCCTCCAGGCACTGAGTTTTTGCCTGTTTGTCTTAGCCGCTGGCAGGTGAGCCCCAGGAAGTGGGGACTCCCCGGTGCCTGGAGCAGGGCCTGTCACAGAGGTTAAGAGGGCACAGTCCTGCTGCCATTCGACTGCTGGTGCTCTTGGAGAGGGTGGCTTCTTAAAGTAGGTGTCCTGGTGGGCCAGGGTGCTAGAGCTTTTGGCATCCAAAGCTCTTAGCCTAAAATGCAGAGTGGTTTCTGGGCCTTTTTCTAAATGGAAACCTGAGGGGGGGGGGGTTTGGAGGTGAAGAGCAGTGACCCTAATTGGCCCACAGCTGAAACCCCTGACGCTGTTACCCTGCTCCCTCTGCCCCTCCCACCCTGCCCCTCCCCCCAGCACCGGCCTCTTGGCTTGATCAGCCTTGATCAGCCTTTCTCAATCCATGCGCACTCGGTAGCCAGTTTTGCTGATTCTTTGTCTTTTTAACGTTTTGTTTTCCACTGCCATCGCTGATCTGGTTCAGGGCACGCCAGACAGCAGCTTGACAGGAGCAGCAGTCAGCTCCTCTCCTTGCCTGGGGCCACTTCCACATCCAAAGCTACTGGAACGCCACCTTCCTGACTCAAAGGCTCTGCCCATCCCCCAAAGGCAGAGCGTCTTGTCAGGAATCCCGCCTTCCTGACTTCTGTTCATTCCCAGCCTCCTGTGGCTTCCCAACTGGCCCACCTTGCCTCACAGGACAGAGATTTGATTAAATTAATGCCATTCCTTTAACCCATCCTTGGACCCTTCTCAGAGGCTTCTGAGAATCCCCGTATCCCATGCCTCTCTTCTTCCATATGTCTCTACAGTTCTGCTTTGTACCTTGTTTTCTACTTTTCAGTTCTTATCTTCAGTTGGGTGAGCACAGGAAGTCTCATATCTGTCTCCGTATTGGTCCCTGGAAGCACCTGTGAGAAGGACATGAGCCATGCATTTTGAACTGCTTCACCTCTCTTGTGTTCACATAGCTGCTGTCACCTTGCTTAGCCCTCAGGGGGATCAGAGAAGGGGCAGCCCTCCACCTCACCTGGCTGGCTGCCCCTCACCCCAAACACATCCATTTATTTATCCCTGGCCTGTGCTTGTGATAGTGAGGAGGTGGGCCTGAGGACCACCACAGCCAACTGACTCCTTGCTATCATGGTCAGTCCTGCCTGTCACGGGGAGGACTATCAGGTGGTTGTAGTAGGCGGTGCAGGTCCCAAGCAGAGATGCAGTGGACACTCATGGAGCTCTGTGCACAGCCAGGTGTGGCCTAGAGTCTCCTGTGCCCAGGCCCTTTGTGGTCTTGACACTTATCTCCTCCCCACTCCGATGCTGTCTGAGCTGTGGGGACCCCTGGGTCTGGTCCTAGCAGCACCTTGACCTCTTAGGCTTCACCTTCTTCATCATAATAAGGACAACGGTGCTGTCCAATAGAAATGGGAGAGACACAATTAAGTTTCTAGCAGTCACATTAAAAAGTAAAAATAAACAGGTGAAGGTAATTTTTAATTTTATTTAAACCATCATGGCAAAGATCATGAGATAGTTTACTTTTTTGGTGGTTGTGCTGAGTCTTCAAAATCCAGTGTGTATTGTACATTCACAGAACATCTGAATTTGAGTTTGCCCCATTCCTAATGCTCAATAGCCATGAGGTTGTGGATAGCATATTGGGCAGTGCAGGTCTCTGCTATTGGCAAAAATGCTTGCCTCTCAAAGTCTGACTCTACCTTGGTGGCTAGCAAGGGTTAACAACATGACGTTATGGCAGAAGAGTGTCAGCTAGGGTATAAGTTGTATGAGGGCAGAGATCTATGTGTCTTGCTTTGTCTCATAAGCTTCTAGAACACCACTGGGGACCTAGGAGGCACTCACGTGTCTGAAAGACTGAGAGGAAATTCAGTCATCAAGGCTCATCAATAACCATTCACCTTGTGAGTCACACTTGACCCTAGAACGCAGGATGTTTTTGGTTTCTAGTCCAATGTATGCTGTTTTGTTTTTCTATAGTTGAGAATAATCGTTCAGGTAATCAAAGAACCACAGAGAAAAATCAGAGAGTGGCAGAGAGCTGGGACTCCAGCAAGCTAAATTTGAAACTGTAACGGGACATAACTGTCCAGTAAAAGGTGTCTTTGAGATGCCCAGTGACAATAACGTACAACTAGGGGAACCCTGGCTTACTGATAATCATCCTAGGGAGCTGTAGTTGCGTCTTGTACGACTTGGCATGTCTGGGGATGCCAAAGACCAGATGGCTTGGCTGTCTGAGGTCCAGTTGGTGCAAAAATAGGTGCTACTGTGGGTTTGCCCCTTCACTTTTATCCTAGCCTGTCACCCCTGGTTCTGCCCATTTACCCACATTTCTGTTCTTAGCAGCATCTATAATGTCGTCAGGGGGACTGCTGAGTCTGCTGCCATGCTCAGACCTGGAGCTCAGCTCACTGCCGTGTGAATGCTAACTCCACAGGGAAAGGTCTGTGCAAAATGGAGACCGGGATGGAACTGGGTGCTTGATTAGCATCCTTATGGAAGTGGAGGCCAGTTCAGGCTTAGGCATACATGCCTGCGGGTGTGTGTCTATGTCTCATGTATTTGAAGTGTGTTTGAGCCCCTGAGAGGGGCTCGTGCCCTTCCTGAAAAGGCCCAACGCTGCTGGTCATAAGGAGACTGTTAGGGGACTGAGGACCTTGTTTGGACAGCTGACAGCTGTCCAGAGCTCTGAGCTGGAGAGTTCAGTGGTAAAGCAGCCTATGGAAGCAGCCCTTGAGAAAACCTAGAGACTGTTGGCCCTTACGTGCTGTGGATTGCGTGTCACCTTGGCCATCCTTACAGTAAATGATCTCCTTCTAGAAATCATCACATTTTCCCAATCTAGCCAACCTCTGAAACAGTCGGGCCAGTTCCGGGGATTTCCCTAGATGAGTTCAAACCCATCATACCTCTGACTTGGAAAAAGGCATTTGGTAGGAGGGGGTAGACCACCCAGTAGCGACGAAGATTATTTCTAATTCAAGTTGCGTAGTTGGCACTCAATCATGCTGACACCTTGGAAAAATCAAGGCTCCTCTACTTGGCTTCTATCTAAAGATGTGTATGTTCTGACCTTGTTCATATCTGCATTTGCAGCTATTTCAGCAGACACCTTTAAGCACCGGAACATCTGTGGGTCCCTGTTACGTGGGCCAGTGTTTTCGTTCTCTTCACACTGTTTTGTAGCCCCTGTGTTATCTCTGCAGCCACACTTGCTGAAGCATCCTACTTTGACAGATGGGATGAGCTTTCATTTTGGCATCTTCTCAGGGCGGGTGTCTGTGGACAGAGCCCAGTTATTGATAACTATGACGCCTGTATGTTGGCAGCAGCGGGGAGGAACCTGTGAGGGCCTCTCAAACTTGAAAATCCTGGTGACGCACAGCAAGGCGGTGCTGGGTTCTGCTTTGGTCCAGGGCCCTCTCTTTAGTGCAGGTGGCGTCCCAGTTGTGGTGGGAACCTGACCAACTTTCGCAGTTCCGGTAAACATAAGTGTGAAGTGGCTAGGAGGATGCTGATAACCCTGAGAGTGGACCTGACTGTGATCAGGAGCCTGGAGTGAGAGACCATCTGCAGTTTGTCGTGTCGCTGACTTCGAGATGTTTTCTCTGGACACAGCTCTGCGGCGCGGGGCAGTTATGTGAACAGAGGTAGAAGGTAGTGGTGGATGTTTGCGTGGGCAGCTGTAAGCATAACTTCTGGGGGAGAATAAACACAATACATTTCATTGTCCTTTTCATAAACACGGCCGTGTTTTATCTGGTTTTGTTGAGTGGGGCTGTCAGTCCATGTAAACTTTTATTCCATGCACAGGTGTGTGCCTCGGCTATCTGTCTCTTTTCTGTGTGTTTGAGGACAGTGGAGAACTCTCCAGAGTACCCCCTCCACCCTGGTGGCGGGACTGGTGGCCCGCAGACAGAAGGCTTGCTCAGGCTCCGCCCTGGCCCTAGATAACTTCTGGCCTTCACCCCTCTCGGAATTTAAGGAGGAAGGGAGGCCTTCTCTTCAGAAGGCCAAAGCCACCTTGACCCTGGTATTTCTCCTTTCCGCCCACTTATCTGCTACTGCGTACATGGAGCCATGGCCACTTTGCTGGATTCTTTCTTGAGAATGAAGGAATTGCAAGTGTCACGCTGTACGCAGGTGGGAACACGTGACAGATGTCCAGCCCAGATTCATAGCACATGCAGGGGCCAGTCTGTGCCAGGCTGCTTCTGTTCTTGGTTCTGTTCCAGCTCTCCTTTGTGTGCTCCCCAGGGGGTCCTTGTCCCCTCTTGCAAAGGGACCTACCTGGCCCCTGCTGCTCCGTTGGCCTATATGTTCCCAGGATCTGATAGGGAGTGTCCTGTTCTGTAGCTTTATCAGCTGATGGACACTCCCGATCATCCAGCCACCGGAACGGCCCCTGGCAGCCGCTGCCTCATTCCTGGAGCATGGCGGCACGTGTCACTTTGCCAGATAGGTAAGGATCAGCCATTCCTCAAGTCACTCTCTTGTGCCATCATTTTTTCTTTAGTGCTTGCCTAGCAAGCTGGCCATCCCAGCTCCTTCTGCTCCTTGGGCCTCCCTCCTGGACTTGCCTGCCACCTTGCCAGCATCTTGGGAGAGGACCCCAGGCCTTGTCTCCCAGCCCCTGCACCCTCAACACACACATGAGCCTAACTCTTCAAATTTCTGTACTTAGTTGCCTTCAGTTGTGGTGGCTCACTCCACGGCACACACCCCCAAATCCAGAACGATTTTGAGGGAAAGCATTTCCGAACTGACAGTTGTTAGTTTAATTCTCAGAGCTTCTGTCTTGCTTTCAGCACTTGTCATCTGACCTTTCTCAGGGGACCTTAGCAGACCTTTCTTTCTATCTAATAAAAACCTTTACACCTGCTGCCCCCATCCTTCCTCTAGCAGCAGGCTGCTTCCTGCACCCAGCTGAGCGAGTAGCTCGGCTCCGGCGGGCTACCCCCACTCCAGCACATGCACCGCACCCACCTCCAGGAGCCTCTTCAGGCCAGCGCCTGCCACTTCCCTTGGCAAGTCCCTGGGCAGTTAGTTGGCAGATCCTCTTTGTTCTGTTTTCTCATCTATAAAGGGGATGTCGGAGTATCTCCCTTACCCGGAATATTGAAGGAATCATGTGCTAACCGACACAAGGCCCTACCACAGTCTCGCTGCATTTGGGATGTTGTCATGTGGAGTTTGGTGGCTCACATCAGAATACCTGGCTAAATATCTGTCACTTTTGGTGTCTTTTGGCCTTGGCTGTGGCTACCCAGAACCCCTGGAGGGCCCTCCATCTGTCAGTCTGGGGTCTGAGGAAGTAGCAGAGGGGGGGTCTGCGGGGAGAGGATGTGGGCAGGATTAGTAAGACATCCAGTAATGAAACAGCAGATGCGCATCCCCGCTGAGAAATGGGATTTCCCGCCAACCACGGCGGGCAATGAGTTCTCTTCTCTCGGGCCCCTCTGCCCTCAGGGCCACATTGGTGTCCTTGAGGATGACCACTGCTCTTGGCTCAGCCGGGCCCTGCCCTACAAACACACTAAAGGGTGACTGCTCAGGCTGTGCTGTCCCAGCATCTGCGATGGGGAAGGCAGCAGGTGCACAGCTGCCTGGTTAACAGAAGGTGGCTTTCTCCTTTTTTGGGCCGGAACAATAAAATCTCTGCGAAAGGATCACTTGAGCAGCAGCAAGGGCTGGTGGAAGTGGTCAGCAGTTGCAACACTTAGAAAGCGCTGACTCCTGAGCTGAGGATCGGGGTACAGCACTTCATCCCTCCTGATCCTGGTTGCCTACTTGCGGGAAAGGGACAGTTGTAGCTTGAGTGAAGTGGGAATTGGTGTGAAGTGGCTCATACTAAGTGTGCTTTCTTTTGCTTTTACCCGGGCCTCCCTACACCTGCCTTTCTCAGGAAATGGAGAACAAGACCTAAAATGGGGTTCTCATTCACTCAGCTAGCCCAGGGGAGAGGTGAAGTGGGATTTAGTGATGCGGGTGGCCGGCCGCCTCCACTTCCGGTTAATACTTGGCTTTCCTAACGCAGGGGGACTTTTTGCATCAAGAGTTTGTGTGGAAAATGCCAGCTATGGGCGCGCGGCCCCCTCTCGGCCAGGAGCGAGGGACAGTGGGTGTCTCTGCTCTTCATGCGCACCTCCCTTAGTGTCTGTCACCAGGCTGGGTCCACCGCCCATGGCTGGGTCTCTCATCCTGAGCTCGAAAGCGTTAGTAGGAAGGCCCATGCTTTTGAGGTAACCTTTAATAACTGTGAAAGGGAGGTTACCATCAAAGGGGTGCCTAGATGAGTTTGAGTTTCCTTTGTGTTTTCAAAGCCACAGCAGGGGCAGAGGTGAGGGTGTTGCTCACCATCTCTGGGCAGGAGGGAGCGGCTGCTGTAGCTGAGGGACCTGCAGTGTCCCCATGGCCCCTCAGCACAGAGAGCTCCTAGAGCTTTCCTGCTGAAGACCACAGACCTGGACTTAATGCGCACCCACCATCTTTTCGTTCTTGGAGGTACAAGTCTACACACACCAGGAACTCGGGACAGTGCCTGCAGCTCATACCAGGCCCGAGGAAGAATCTCCGCTGGTTGGACTTAAGCCTTGACCAAGAGGCCTGGGTATAAATGCTGTCAGCGCTCCCACCTCCAGCGGCCCCGGCCCGAGGCCCCTCATGTTCTAGCCACAGTCACTCTTGCGTCTGGGACCTAGATAAACTCTGAAGCAGGACTAGAAATGGCTGTTCCTCTCCCCCAAATGGGCTCAAATGCAGGTTTTCAGGTCATTCTGCCCTGGGGGGCTCTGTCCTAAGACTGTGGGGAAGCAAAGATAAGTCAGACATCAGCTTGTCTCAGGGAGCTTGGTTTAACCTTCTGGTCTCCTTTGTCTTTTCCCCTCTAGCTTTCGTGACCGTTCCTGCAAACCCTTGTGCTTTTGCTGCAGGTGTTCCACCCTCAGTTACAGTCAGAGGATAGAAGAAAAGGAGTTCAAGGCTACCCAGGTCAGTCGTTCATTATGAGTTGGGACATTTTTAAAAAGATAAACAGCTTGAACTGAGTAGGGTGATCATTCTCACCCATAAAAAGGTGCCTGAATGTCAAATCAAAGAGAGATCATGGTTCCGACCTTTCCCAATTTCCTTTATGCAGAATGTAACGACGGTGTTTCTCAGACACTAAAAGGAAAATCAAACACTTTTGTTTGAATTTACCAGGCTTCAAATTAATTTTTTTTTCTAGTCACTATTTTGTGAATTTTGGAACTAGAATTTGCCTTTAACCAGGGCCTCTCATGAGCTGGGAATGGCTGTTTCGTGTGGTTCTTTTATATGAGGATTATATCCATGTTGATTTCAAGTGGTTAATTAAAATTAAAACTGTTAACACTAAGCTCTGGTATGTTCTCTGAGCATTAAGGGCCTATGACTTGGATTTATTGGTAATACCAATGTTTGTGTAAGTAACTGGAAAAGTACTTCTGATATTTGAAATTGTTTAGGTGGGTGAGGGAAAACAAAGAATTCCTTTATATTAGGCATCCATAATTCATTTTGGGCTCTTCTGTACAAGCTGAGCACCAAATATGAACTCAGTAGCTTGCTTTCCTATGTCTAAATCATGGTAAATTGGGAACATTAAAAACTAAACAATGGGCTTGGCATTTGTCTTGTCCCACACTGCACGTGACGCAGTGTGCCTTTTCCTGAGTGTTACCTCCCTCCCTTACTCATGCATGTGTCAGAAGTTGACAGGGATGAAGCCAACCACAAGCATCATGAGCATCTTGAAAAAATGCTTATTGCATTTATTAAGATTCTTGCAACTTAGCTAATAACCAACCTAACAGTGTCATATGAGGGTAGCTATAACATATTTGAAATGAGAAATAGCAATTCCTATAAAACTACAACAATATGTTTGGATAACAAACACAGACTGGAACTAGATGAGATGGCTTATCCATTATTTTGAAAGTTTTGGGTGTTGGGGTTTGTTTTTTGTTTTTTGGGGTTTTTTTGCTTGTTTTGTTTTTGGTTAACAGTGTGCTTCTTCTTTTATACAGTATGTAAGTAGAAACTTGACTGCCGGCCATTCTATAGGAAAACTAGCCTCCCCTGCCCCCCACCCCCTTCCCTCTGGAGATCAGCAGTTCAGACTTGGAGGGGAAGCTTCTAAGTGTGTTTGGTTTTGACACATGGATCTGAGGCTGATGGGGAGTTAGCAGACGAGTAGAAGGCTCATAGAGGGAAAGACTTTAGAACATATATCATAGGATTTTAACGTTTTCAGCTAACACATGTATAGGTTCTAAATGCAAAAGGGATAAAATAAATTTTCCTTTGCCCTCTCTCCCCGCAGAGAGGTGGTGTCTGGTGTAAGCTGAACTGCTGTGTGTCCTGCCAGAGATGTTTATGGTTGTGTGAGCATAGGCTTGTACTTTTGCACACTGTTTTGCACTTGCTTTTCTGTTACTAAATCCTGATGAGCATTTCACATTCACATAGACCGCTGTCCCCATTCTTTGGGACACCTACATGCACTGGCACTTGGAGCTTTATAAATAATTCTCCAGTGAACAGTCTTGTGCATACTTGCAAGTCTACCCATGGGACAAAATCCAAAGCAGACTTCCTAGAAGTAGAATTGCTCTGTCCAAGGGTATAGCCACTGAAAGCCGAGAGTGCCACATTGTTCTCTAGAGAACCCATGGGCATTGTACCCCGGGTGACCGCTTCTAGATCTCTGCCAACCTAATAGGTGAAAAGGATACATTGAAGTTTTAATTTGCCCATCCCTTTAAGGGGAGGTAGAATCTGTTCTGTACCTAGGCCACTGTGCAGAACCCTTCTATTAGGGTTCTAGTATTTCTGACCGGGCGAAGCTTGCTATTCATTAAAGAAATGAATGCTTTGCTTAATGTGACAGATATTTTTCTTTGTCTTCTAACTTCTTAGTGGCATTTTTACCATGTAGATATCTTAATTTTTCTATAGGCAAATGTATCCATTTTGGAGACTTTTAAAGTTTTATATGATGTAGAAAGGAATATCTACTCTATGTAAGTGTATAAATTCCATGTTTTTTTTCCTAGTACTCTTAGGGTTTCATATTTTATACCGAGGTTTTTAATTTATCCATCTAGATCTTAGTTTGGCACAACATAAGGAGCCAACTGATGTAATTTTTTAAATCTAGATAATCAGATGTCTCAAGATTTTCCCTTTACTATTTTGAAACGCCTCCTTTATTATATGCTAAATCCCCTTATTAGATTTTATTCCTAGATTTAAAAAACTCTCTTCCATCAATTTGTCTGCATTTTGTGCCAGCACCACAGCCCTTGAATGATTGTGGCTTTGTCGCATCTCTTACGGGGCTAATGAACATCATTTCTATTTTTCATAATCTTTCTGGCTATTCCTGCCCCTCCCCCCATATGAACCTTACAAACCTGTAGCCTAAAACGGATTCTAACTTTGAATCGACTGCAAGTTCAGAGTTTTAAAAATATACAAAAGTTCTGTCTGCATCCTTTTTCTTTCCCAGGAGGAGGAGTGATCACTTTCCTCAGGTCCCCACTGGTCTCAGATGCCCCTCCTCTGATGTTAAGACCCACGACTTGAACTCTTGATGACTATTTAAAATAGTTCCTTAGAAAAAAAGGCCTGCGTCCAAAGCCATTCCCACAGTTACTCTCTGCAATGTAACTGAGTTTCTTCCTGGAGATTTTCTTAAAATTAATTGTTCCTTCTATTCTGAGTATTGGTTGGATTGCAGCTCCCCCATTTGTAGTTTTACGGGTAGGTCAGCATGCCTGACCTGCATCCATGTCACGGAATCACAGAAGACAGCAGTGGCAGAACACAAAGCTTGAGCCTCCCCTTCCTGTGACCGATGGGGCTGGCGGGCACTGCCCTGTACCGTAGGCACGGTGCACCGTATGCCTGCCTTAGAAAGGGCCACGGAGAACCGTGTTCTCAGAGCCCATTAGGAAGAAAACTGCTGTCTTAAATCTGACTTGAGGCTACAATAAACATTAAGTATTTCTTTCCAAGTTCTGCCTGGTTTCCTGAACTTAGTGCTCTGGTAGAATGATCCAGATGGCTCGGAGCTTTTTAACACTGTCCAAACAGGTTGGAAGGGACACTTTTATCTTCCCGTTGGCGTGAGCTTTTCTGCAGCAAGCAGAGCAGCGCTCACACCCAGCCTGGTCTTCCGGAGCTCAGCCTTCCCGTTGCCATCCAAGCAAATGCAGTGTCTTCACCACCGTGCAGATAGGAGCCTGTGATGGGCTCCAGGAGAGTGGGCATAGCCAGGCAGACTGGTGCTGGCTCTGCCCCTCCATTCCAGCCACGAGCTCATGCTGCCCCAGTCCTCTGTGTCCTGTCCCCATAAGTGGTCTTCCTCTTCATCCCAATCTGAGGATGCGTCTTCTTTCTACCTTCAGATTACGTTTCTATCTTCCCCATGCTGCCTTGTATGGATATGTTGCGTTCCCACCCACCTTCTTAGTGGGCAGCTCTGGGAAAGGCCAGCTCACTGCATCCATGGGCACCCTGGCCCTGCCCACCACCCCGTCAGTCTGAGCGCTGTAGGTAGGGCAAGGATCCCCGACCCCAGGGCAAGACTGAAAATGCAAGTCGAACCCCAGGACAACACATGCTGGGGGTGCATTCAGAAGCAGCAGTTTCCACACAGTGTGACTACAGAGGCCATCAGCGTGAGTTTTACGTGTGTCCAGCAAGTGAAAAGGGGCGAAGGTGGGGTGGAGAAGGCTCACCGTGCAGTCTGAAGACGGCGGCTGGGCCCTCCATCCCTGTAGCTAATATTGGACCCGTATGGATCCATAGGCACCTTGATTCTAATACATTAGTATTTTTTAATATTCCGTTAGTGTTTCTGGGAATCTGTGGCATGTCGTTTTCTGCAATTATACTTAACTTAAAAATGACTTGGGTGACTTTGTGGCTCTAGCAGATCAAGTAGGAGCAGCGATGTTTTTCTCCTGGTTCTGAGTGGGGCAAGGTACTAGTTTTCAAAATACAGTTGGAAGGTGACTTCCCTGCGGAAGTTCCCCATGTGTCTTGGGCAGGGGGCCTCCTTGTGGGGCAGAGTTGCCCCACTGCCTGGCTGATGTAGGAACCCTGGAGCCCTGTCGTTCAAACAACTGCCCATTCCTACCCTGGGAAGCCGATGTGTCTCAGAGGGCAGACCACTCCCTCTGGGAAAAGGACACGGGTTCTCGCTAACAGGGCTCCCTCTTCTCCAGTGGCTGCGACCCAGAGTTGACAATTCATCTGGTCATGGAGTGAAGGAAACCTTCCCTGTGTCTCCTGTGTCCTGTGTGTAGCGTAGGTGTCAGTCTGTTTGGGGTGCAGCGAGGGAGCCAAGAGAAGCAGTAGAGGTGGTTTTTGCAGAAAACAGGGGAACTGAGCAAAACCTGGAGGCCCTGGATTGGCTAATGTTGTGTTCGGGTTACTTGGTATACAAACCAGCTCCGCCAGTCCCCCACCCTCACACAGACCAAACAGATGGAACAAGTACATAAACAAAATTATGAAGTTGCCCAATTTGGTACAGGGTAAATGTGTGGGTTTTGTCCTCACTTCATGAAGGTGCTAGTTTGTATTTAATCATTTAATCCTACCAGCAACACCCGGCAGGAGGCCCACTTACCCCTGTTTACAGGAAGAAGTTCAAAGACAAATTAACATCATTTTTGAGTTCCCCGAACTGCATGGCTGGTGGATGTGAACCCTAACTCTGTTTCTCACCCTTCACTTTGTTTCCCTGGCCAGAACGACCTCCGAAATGGCAGACGAGAGCAGCAGCGCCAAGGACTGCATGTCCTGCAGCGTGCTCACCTGGGACCAGGTCAGCCGGCTGCACGAGGTCCTGACCGAGGTCGTACTCATCCATGGCCGAGGCAACTTCCCAACCTTGGAGGTGACCCTGAGGGATATCATCCAAACGGTCCGCAACCATCTGGAGGAGGCCGGCATCCCAGTGCAGGATATCCGGCTGAACGGCTCTGTTGCCGGCCACGTGTTGGTCAAAGACAACGGCCTGGGGTGCAAAGACCTGGATCTCATCTTCCACGTGGCGCTCCCTTCTGAGATCGCATTCCAGGTGGTCCGAGATGTGGTGCTCTGCTCCCTGCTTAACTTCCTGCCGGAGGGTGTGAGCAAGCTGAAGATCAGCCCGGTCACCCTGCGCGAGGCCTACGTGCAGAAGCTGGTGAAGGTGTGCACGGACACCGACCGCTGGAGCCTCATCTCCCTCTCCAACAAGAACGGCAGGAACGTGGAGCTCAAGTTCGTCGACTCCATCCGACGGCAGTTTGAGTTCAGTGTGGATTCCTTCCAGATCATCCTGGACTCTCTGCTCTTTTTCTACGACTGCTCCAGCCACCCCATCTCTGAGCAGTTCCACCCCACCGTGATCGGGGAGAGCGTGTACGGCGACTTTGAAGAGGCCCTGGACCACCTGCAGAACAAGCTGATCGTCACCAAGAACCCCGAGGAGATCAGGGGCGGAGGGCTGCTCAAGTACAGCAACCTCCTCATGCGGGACTTCAAGCCCACCGACCAGGAGGAGATCAAAACCCTCGAGCGTTACATGTGCTCCAGGTTCTTCATCGACTTCCCGGACATCCTGGAGCAGCAGCGGAAGCTGGAGAACTACCTGCAGAACCACTTCGCCAAGGGCGAGAGGAGCAAGTACAACTACCTCATGATCCTGCGCAAGGTCGTGAACGAGAGCACCGTGTGCCTCATGGGCCACGAGCGGAGGCAGACCCTGAACCTCATCTCCCTCATGGCCTTGCGCGTGCTGGCCGAGCAGAACATCATCCCCAGCGCCACCAACGTCACCTGCTACTACCAGCCGGCTCCCTACGTCAGCGACGGCAACTTCAACAACTACTACATCGCCCAACCTCCTGTGACCTACAGCCAGCCCTACCCCACCTGGCTGCCCTGTAACTAACCTTGAGACCCAAGGGCTTCTACGGTGGGAGCCCCCAGAGGGCGGGGGCTCTCAGGGGAGCCTCCTTCTAGCTGTAAGTAGGTGTTTGCCTTTTAAAGGGGAACTCAGCTCCGATTCTGCTTTTTTTTTTTCTTTGTGTACCCATTGGACTGGGTCCAGTGTGTCATGAGCCAACCCTAAAGGGACCCGTTATTCCAGGGCCACTTTGGAAAATGCTGTAGGAAGTATGGCCTGTCCACATCTTCCCAAGACAGACATGAACATGTCACGTCCCAAACACGAGCACAGGGGGTCCCAAGCTTGGTGGTGACTGAGACGGGGAAAGCGCTTGGACCACGTCTGAGAAGGACTAACTCCTTGTCTCTTCACTGGAGCCGGAGCAGGTGCTCGCCTGGGATTCTCAGTCACAGGCAAGCTGTGCTGATGGTCTGTTTTCCTGCATCAGTTTTGGTCAGGCAGAAAATGGTGACCATGAGGGTGCTCCCATGACTTCAGTGGGTCCTGAGGACTGCAGCGGTGCTCACGTTAGTGCTGTCAACAGAGCGGAGGACTTCTTTCATCAGCAGGCCAAAGCCGGCCACCGCAGAGTGGAACTCAGGCTGGCAGTGGGTCATGGTGTAGATGCTGCGCTCTCATGAAGAATGATGTGAGATTGCTGAGGGAAAAAAAAAAAAGGAAAAAACATCCTCTCTTGAAATGTAACTTGAAAACAAAATAAAACGTTAAACTAGCATTGCGGGTGGGGGTGGGGGGGTGATTGTAAATAGGGAATGTGCATATTCACTTTTTCTTTAAGGAATTGTTACTGAATGACACTTTTTTTCCTCCTCAGCTCTGTCGCTTTTGTTTTTTCTCTTCCTCAGACTAAGGGTTGCTCTGAGTCTAGGGGTCATTGGAGTAACTGACATGTGAGGGTCTTCCCATGTTTTAATTGGAAACCCATTTTGGTCACATTCCACATAGCTGTGTTTCTGGAGTACGAGGCTGATTTTTTTTTGTTTTGTGTTATTTTGTTTTTGTGGTTCAAAAGTAGCAATTTCCTTCTCTAGGTTTTGTTTTTGCTTTTGTTTTTCTTTTTGACAGCAATTGAATCCAGGAATTTCAGTAGAACTGAGTAGCCTGTGGAGTGACCTGCTCTGTGGACAGCTATCTTTCGGCTTCGAATTGCTTTAGAATGGAACCTGCCGCCCCTGCGCTGCGGTGAGGCGTCTGTCTGTGTGCGTCAGCAGCTCTTGCAGTGATCAATTCTGGTGTATCTGGGGATGAATCAGGTGAATGAAGAATAATCTTCCTTCTGCTGGTAGATTTGACCACGCCTGCTTATATTCTGCACTTTAGAAAGAAAACAGTATTAATCTCTAGTCTAAAGCAAGTTTAGGACGCTAAGCTGCTGCTTTCCCAGTAGATTAAGTAAGGGATGTTGTGTCTTGGAACTTCTTATGGGATCTCTTAGCAAGCTTCACTTTGGGGTGTCAAGGGCAAAGAAACCCAATATTGCCAACCAGCTTGGTTTCTAAAGTGACTGACTAACCCCTGGTTCTGATTTTAAATTTGTCCTTGGTCGTACGAATCCCAAGCCTGGCGTCATGGCTTTCTCCTTGCTTCGGTAAGCAATGAAGCTACCTTGCTGCAGAAGTGCTTTGTAGAATACGAGAGGTTTACCTTTTTCTGGAGGTTATATTATCAGGTTTTTGTTTAGGTTTTTCCTAGAATGTGATGTCTTGGTCCTCTTAAAAGCAGATGGGGCATGACTGAATGCCAAGGCTTAGCTGGTATCCAGGTTGTGCTGCATGAGGGGAAGAGCTTCTTAGTGTAACCAACTCCTGTTTCTCAGTGTGCCCGTCATATCTGAATTCACTGGCTTGGAGTCAAGGCCGGTTTGCCAGTTACCATTGGAGGGGTGGGGCGGGGTGCGTCAGGGTTGAAAAGGGGAACAGTGAAAGAAAGGTGGATCCTAGCTTTACAAATGACATGGTCCTCTATGGTCAGATGGCAACATGTTTGCTCAAAACTGACAGATCTGTTCAATCAAAGCTCTGAAACGTGATGAGGCCACCAGCAGAAGCACTTGCTAGCAGCAGTATTGTGTCCCCCAGAAGACGCGGGGATCTGGGCAGCAAGGTTTCAGATGAAGATAGGACCAGAACCGCAAGTCATTAAATGCCAGGTTGTCCCTGGAGTTCTTTCTGCTCAGTCCCCCGGGGCCGCGCACCCCCTGCTAGTCCTTGGAGAGTGGAAGGAGGCACAGAAGATGCTAGGAACCCCCGGCCTCCCGTTCTTTCCCACCATTGTGTGATGGCCAGGCGGTCTCCTCCCCTCAAACTTGTAGGTAGCCCAGCTGTTCTGGGGTTGAGGGCAGGCGTGTTCTAGAACCATCAGGTAAAAAGTTGCATTGACCAAGTGGCAGTTTTGAAACACCCCCTGGGCTAGAGGTGTCTCCTCCTGCCCTGTGAGCCTCTAGGTTGCCTCAGACCAGGCCAGGTAACCTTGAGTTTAAGATGTCTGGGAATTCTAGCTGGCACCTGCCTTTCATGCCGCTCACAAGCACCAGGTACGCTGAGCTTGTACCGAGTCCAGTGGTGGTTCTCTTCTGTGTTGAGTAACGTGAAACTTGGTGGTGGCCGAGGGCACTGGCGTTCCAGTGAAAGCTCTTGTGTACATTTAAGCAGACTCATTCGCTTCAGGGCGCTGCACAGTTTTCTGATGCCCTCTGCAAGGGTGCCGCTCAAGACCCTGCCTGCTTTTTGGGGTCAGGTCGGCAGCAGGGAGAAGGGGACAGCAGTGCCTTTCCCCTTGTGCTGGCAGCAGGGTGCACCCTGAGCTCCTGGCCCTGAGCTTCGGGCTCACCCTTAACCCTCACCTTGGCAGTGCGACCCTGTTCCTCACCCAGTAACTTAAGCTCTGAAACCAAAATCCATATCACCAACACCTTCAAATCAGGTTCCTGTCGACCGCTTATGGGATGTGGCCTGAGCCACACCCTAGAGGACTGGCAGGTGGGGAGTCAGGGAGGGAAAATGCTGGGCTCCGGATACTTGGTCACAAATATGGTTTGACATTTAATAGTCCCTTCCCCCACCCCCTGGCTTGGTTTGATTTTTCCCTGAAGATTTGAGTTACAGTGAGCTGTAGGTGAACCTCTGGGGCTTTTCCTTATTTTTCTTTTTTGTGGTGATGCATTAATAAGCAAATGGCCAAAGCCCAAGTCTGCTGCTGCTTCAGCCTCCCTTTTAGCACTGGCCCCTTACCTCCCTGGTAGGTGAGGATTTTAGCTAGTACTGCTCTCTTCACTTTGGGAAGGGTTGCCACTCAGAAGCAACTTCCTAACTTTTCAGAACTTCCCCTCCTTCCTTGTCAGCTTGATGGGGTTGGTGCCTTGTTTTAGGGTATAGTTAAAACAAGCTCAAACACACTCTTCCAGAGACTAAATGATAGTTACCCAGTTGTGAGAAGAGGCCCAGGTGCTCACTGGGGCCTTTACTCCTGGGGTGTCTGACTGGGGCTCTACACTAGGGAGGAGCCTTTGTGGGGAGTCTGTAAGGTGTGAACTCTAGTTGTCAAGGTTAAATCCATACCCTTAACCTGGCAGAGACCAGAATGTCACAGCTGACCTTGGAACATACTCTAATTCTGCCAGTTATGTTCAGAGGACCAGAGGAGGGGCGTGTGTGTGTGTGTGTGTGTGTGTGTGTATGTGTTTGTGTTTTTTTGGGGGGTGGGGTGGGGTGGGTATATTTAAAAAGATGTAACAACTTTTCAGGATTATTTGTAGAGACTTTAAGGTGAGGATCAGAGAAGAAAATGTTTTTTGTTGTTGTTGTTATTTTTTTTAAATGAATTCAAGTTCTAAATCTTGTTGACCTATTACTTTATTTAAAACAAATAGGTTAAATGTCAGCAGAACTAAATGCTTGGAGTTTTGCCTGGGTTAGTGCAAGTTGATTCAAAATTGTCATGTATATTTGCACAGCAGGGTGAGAGACCATCCACTAAAGAGGAAGTCGTTAAATAATCTGGATCTGGATGTTTTAAAACTTGAGCCATCTAGGGTTTTTTTTTTTAAATGGATTAATAATAGTTGCTTTAGGAAAATTAAGGATTTTTTTTATCCTTTAACTTCCAAATTAATACAGTTCGAAAGTAAGATACTTGTTAGACTAAATTGGAAGCTTTTGTTACTCTAGATTTGCATAGCCTTTGAAATATTAATTTACCAGGATGCACGAGAGTTCCTCTTTGGTGTCATGGTCACTGACCTTACGTAAAGCAGGTAAAATCACTTGTCAATGCAAAATGTATTAGAACTTGATGAAATAGAGCTTTGAGTTTGAGAAATAAAGGTTTCTTGAAAAAAAAAAAAAACACCTTGTCAGTTGTGAGACCTTACCGTGCTCATTTCTTTGTGCGTCTTTTCAGGGGCAAACCTCTTTTATGTTTCAGGGGAGAAGCCACGTGGCGGTGGGTAGTTGATCAAAAACAACCGTGGTACCACCTCTGAAAGGTGGTGCTTTCCCCGGGGGATGTGTGGTGACCTCAGGGCTCATCGCTCCCCTTCCATCTGGACTCTTCTTCTCCCAGGTGCCTGACTAACCGAAACCGAGCTTCGTGATTGGCCGCCGCCTCTCGCCGATGCCCCTGTCGGGCGGGGTGGTCTTGCTTGATTCAGTGCTAAAAGCTAGGTTCTCGTGAGCTTGGCCTTGGTCCCAAACCCCTTTCAGTAAGAGAACCAAAATAACTTCACTACATGCGACTCTTACCATGGTTTCTTCACATTTTAAAGCAAGCTAGACGCGAACAAGGGGTAGTTGAGTAGTTGCTAGATAGTGTTTGCGGGGTGGAAAGAGGCTGTGGATTCTGCAAGACCACCACCTCGCTTCCTGATTGATCCAATTCACCCCCCACCCCCCACACCCCCAGCCCTGCCCCTTCCAGGGCCTCCATCCTGCGCTGAATTTCTTTTACTCCTACGGTATTTTCTGTTTCATCAAAAAAAAGTTCGTCTGTATAAAAATCCTTCACCACCTTGGCTTTGAGCTGCCCATTGCTGCCCCTCGTGCCTCTCAGTCTGAGGACACGCGTCCCTGGAACCCAGCAGGCATGGGCGGGGTCCTCGTCTAGGCACCTCTGGGAGCGTTTCCTCAGGGACCCTCTCTGTCGTATCTTCAGCCTCACAGTGGGCTTCCTCTGCTGTCATCACCTCCTGGTATTGGCTCGACTATGGACCTAGAACTGCTCATGAAGGTTGGGGTGACACTCTCTCCTCCCTCCGTGATCCCAGAATTGGGCCCAAATCAACAATTCTCTGGTCCTGTTATATTTGCCTAGGAGCCCATGGTGGGCCCCTTTCCTCCTCGCTTGTACTGCAGGTTCCTTCTGCAGCATTCCTTGCCTCTGCCTTTTCCGGGTTGCCTTCAGCACTTACAGGGGACATTCCACAGATCTTGTCACTTGCCTCCCCTCATTTTCCTCGATTCAGATTCATCACGGGCTCTCTCTGAAACGGGTGTGCCTGTGCGTGCTCATACAGCAAAGCCTGTGCCAGGGCAGAGGTGAGAGGTGTGAGGAGTCCTTCCCAGCAGGTCCCCCTGCTCCAGGGGGCTTCCTTCCCTGCACCCCAACAAGCAGAGGGCCACAGAACTGCCAGCTGGGCTGTCACACCCCTGGCTGCCCACCCTACCTCCTCCTGCGCAGGTTTCTATTAGGGCTCTAACTGGGCTGAATCAGCTCTGAACCTGCAGGGAACACCTGCTGGTTTCATTTTCCCCTGCTGCCTCCCACACAGCAGGCAGAGATGGAGGCTTCAAATGCTGTCTTCCGGGTTGTCCTCCCTGGAGGACCTGGACCTGGAGGACCTAGGAGGCTGAACCCTGGACATTAGCCTGGATGTGTTGGACTACCCATTGAAATGACAGAAAACGCTTTAGCCCAGGTGTTGTCCGGACCACTATTCACCTGCAGATCAACGTGTGGGAGAAGTGGTGGTTCTCAGGTTCCCCAGAATGAGTAGTCACCTCCCAGATGCTGACACTGTTGGTCACCAGCGCTCTTGACCTCCTGAACAAGGTCATTACTGATGGCTGCAGTCCTCACCCGCCAGCGTATTTTTCCGGACTCCTCACCCACCTAATTACTCACAGCAGACTTGGTCTGGGTGTTTTAGCAGATCTTCTCACCAGTCACCTTCAGCTATTAATGCCTGAGCCCTGGAGCAGCGCATCCATTTGCACCAGTTTCTCTAGGATTCTGGAAGCGTCAATATATTTTCAATTGCATTTCTTTTTCTTTTTTAATTTTATTGTTGTTGTATTACATCCATCCCCTTTTTGGACATTTCTTTTTCCCCTTCACTGTCCAAGTAGTGACTTGGGTAGGCTAGTCACATACTTGGTTGTAATTTGGGATTACTATCTGCTGGAAGAGGCCAAGAGCATTAACAGGACCTCAGAGGGTTTACCAAGGAGCCCGTGCGGGGCGCTGGGTCAAAGAAAAGCAAGTCACGAGTAAAGCCCAGCCGGGGATGTAGTTAGACGTTGATGGCATCATGACCAGCCTCTGGTCTACCTGCCACCCCTCCTCAAAAGCTAACAGAGACACTGGTGAAATCAAGTGACTGCCCTAAGTGACAACAGCAGAGCTGGGGCACCGTGCTGGGCCCCTGTTCTGTCCTATCCCGCAGGCCTGCGTCCCTCTTTCGGGGTAAATGCTATCTAGAAGAACATGCTGGTCTGGCAGATGAACCGTGTGTCTCTGTGCCACTTGACTGGTGTCCCTCTCTCAGGCAGATTTCTGTGTGCTGCCAAAGAGCCAGGGAGGCTGGGACACATTGGGAGGCTCAGTGTCGTGCCCGGAGAGGTAATTCCTCACCCAGCTCACAGCAGTTCTGCCTGCGCCTCCCAGAGTGACTGCATCACAGGTCTTTCCATCAAAGCAAGTCACCACTCAGGCAGCCTTGCGCTAAAAGTGGTCCCTGGGGGCGGGAGGAGAAGCAAGTCACCTGTCTTCTTGCCGATGCGCCCCTGGGAAAGGGGTCCTCAGTTGTACTGAGAGAGAGCACAACCGTGACTTTGGCCAGACTGATTTTAATGCATTCACCATGGGTATCTGGGCCTTTGCTCAGGGGTCTGTTGGAACCTAAAGCCATGAGAAAATGGAAGGACGATTGCTCATATTCGACTAAGGCTTAGTGTCTACCAACCCACGGTACATGTGTGTAGCTTGTGGACCTCAGAAACCTGGGTGGTGGGGAGCAGTGTTCTCACTTCACAGACAAGGGGCCAGAAGCTCCCAGCACTCCGGAGCCTCCCAAGGTCACCTATCTTTTAAGAGGCAGACCCGTGCACAATGACCCGACTCAAGGTCTGTTCCTCCCACTATCACAACCCTAACTCCCCGGGCAAATAAATGTCCATTGTTGTGCCAGCCCCTCTCAAGGGCTGGAGGGGTGTTGAGTTGCCTGGTAATGGATCTGCTTCCCTTACACAGGAAAGGAATTCCTTGGACAGGCTGGTGGCTTTTTTCAGACAACCTTCCCTTTGTGACTCAGGTTGGGGCTGGGGGTGGGGGGACCTACTGCAGGCTCACTGCTGTGTTTGAGGAACATCAGCGAGCTCCAGCCCTGAACTAGGCACCAGCAACTCGAAGGGAGGGCCTTTTAGTGTCCAGGGGAGACTGAAGTGTCTCCCCAGCCGGCAGGGCCAGGCCCAGCCTTGGGTGTCTGAATCCTGGGCTCACACGTTGAGATCCTCTGCAACACGCTCTTCTGTCTTCCACGTGCATTTCGCAGGGTGGCATGTGGACAGGACACAGAAGAACAAACACACACCTTCTGACAGGAGCCTTTGAAGGGGAGCCAGCACACCCCCGGATCTATGGTTAGCAAACAGTGTTAAAGTGGAGGCCAAAGGCACCAATTCCACTGATGCGTCAAAAATAAAACTTAAGCCAACTGACTAAGCTAACGTTGGGCGCCTCTATTGGACAGAAGTGGGCATGAAACTTTAAATTAGGATGGAAATGGAAACAGCATCCTTTCCCCCGTTCAAACCAGAGGTTACATAACAGAGGGGACTGGCACTGCCTACAGGTTCAGAGTGTCCAAGAGGCCTGTGAGGAGCCGGGGACCCGCCACCCAGCCTCGGAGCAATGAAACCCAGACAGGAGGGGACCTCAAGTAATAGCAAAACACGAAGCCGTTCCCAGAGTCAAACACCTGCAGATTTTCATGCACTAAATATAATGAAAGTTGGGTCATCTTATCCTTAAATAAACACTACAGCCTAAGCAAAGGCTTTTTGAAAAATTATCTTTACATTGGCCCTTGTGAGTGGAGAAGGCTGGGAGGACCCGCCCGTGGGCACCAGCCATGCCACCTGGCAGTCTCGGCTTCTCTGCTGCCCCTGCTATTCCAGGATCCCACTCGAACGTCCTCCTCTGCTTGGTGGCTATGCCCTCCTCTCAGGTCTGTGCCATGTACCTGACTGTCCTGGGCCCTGGCCCCTTCCCCCGCCGTGAGGAATCAGCTTCCTTGGCCCTCGGGGACTGGGGAAGAGCCCCTGTCTCCAGCCCGGGGAACAGAGGCTCCCGGGCAGCGTTTCAGCCGGCTTATTTGCCATCCTACTTTAGATACTCTGCGAAGGAAAATGAGTCTCTCTCTGCCTTTTGGAGTTTGGCGGCTGCTGATTGGGCACAGCCCCTGTTTCAGGAAGTGTCACACCAGAAGCTGGACACTGCCGTTCTGGGCTCCGAGGCCCCATGGCTCCGTGCCGGAGCGCCAGTCAGGTACGCAGCAGGGCACAAGGGATTGGAGGAGAGGGGGCCTCCAGGGGGGAGAGTTCCCAAGACACTGAGGACAGCAGGCACTTTGGAGCCAGAGGTCCAAATGCAGCCCCCTTAGTCCGTGCATGCTCATCGCCCTCCAGTTTTGGTTTGCTCAGGATTCAAGAGACATGGTATTTGATGTATATAGAGCCCCAAGCCCAATACCAGGTCTTCATAGATAGTGTCTAACCTTTGTCCTCCAAGAGTTTACAATCTGCTTGGGAAGCTAAGGGACACTCAGCGATGTTAAAAGCACTAACATATGTGTGCCACAGATTCTTCTGCTCTGTGACACATCGGAAAACAAACAGTAGCACGAGCTAAAATTTATTGAAACCTGCAAGGCCAGTTGAGGGTGCCACCTATTCTATCACCAAAGCTCACAACAGCTGTGCCAGGTTAAGTGACAGCAGTTTCTCCCCTCACCCCTCCTCCCACTTAACAGGCAAGGAACCAAGACTCAGAGAAGGTAAGTGACAGCTGCAGCCCACACAGCCTGGGCTGCACAATGTCATACCTGGAATCAAGATGGTATGGACCATGGCCAGCAGCCGGGCTGGGTGCCCGGGGGCTCCGGCCAGTGCTCTGTCTTGGCAGCCTGCCCCACTGCCCGTTGGCCCAGGGGTTGCAATGTCATCATAATTCCCACTAACATCAATTAGCCTCCCTCCTGACTCACACAGTTCCCCAGAACGTTAGACAACACCCCTCCTCCCCCTGCCACACACACACACTGTTGAGGTGAGACGGAGGGACACCATTCCGGAGGGCGACAGGGAACTCCCTGAACAATGAAGTCCCTTTGTTTTTCACTGTACAACTTGCCTGTCCCAGGAATTAGGACCTGCTGGCAGAAAAGGCCCCAGGACCCTCCTGTCCCAGGGTGGCCGGCTCACTGGCAAACGTACGATCAGCGGGTTTTGCTGGGATGTGCACATTTCTCATAATGGTGTTGATAAACAAAGAGGCTTTGCAGGGGAGGGGCCTTTCTCTCTCCAAAGCTGCTGTTTCAGATGTTTCTTCCCCAGCCTGAGCCCCGGGGCCTGCCCCACCCCCCTGGGGACCTGGAGTCCTGGGCAGGGGCCTGCCTGGGGTTTGACACATTCGTTCTTTCACGTTCCCCCACAAGTGCGTTTTCCCGGCCACACAAGTGCCTCCCCTGCCCGAAGAGCATTAGCGACTCCCAGCCGGGAGCCGCGGGAGAGGCAGGTGCACACTACACAGCCATGCAGGGGTCAGCCCGGCGAGTTTCAGATCCGGCCCCCACAGAAACAACTCGGTACCTAACCTGGGACCTGTTAAGGGTTTTTCTAGCTCAGGAGTCGGCAGTGCTTTTCTTAAAGGAGTCAGGCAGTGATTTAGGCTTTGTGCACAGTCTCTGCCCCAGGATGGGGCTCCCTGCGCCTGTCACACAAACACAGCGTAGGCCACACAGCACGTCAGTTGACAGGACTGTGTTCCAATAGCTTTATTTAGAGGCACTAAAATGTAAGCTTTGTCATGCATCCTAAAATAGTATTTTAATTTTCCTACCCATTTAAAGCATAACCTATTGCCACTTGCAGACTGGGCCTAAAAAGGCACAGGACAGGTTTGCTGGTCCTGCCATAGAGGATAAGCTGCTTCCCAGCAAAGCTTTTCATTGCTTTTGTCTGCTCCCTTCCTTCCCCCAGTCCTGTCCCGCAGCCAGTGCTGCCCGCCTGTCAGAAACCTTCACCCTGCTGGCCTCCCGCTGGCTCCCCTGGCCAGCGCTCAGGGTCCCGTGTGGCTGCTGTTCACCTGGGCGTGAGCGGCTGTCACCACGGCTCTGGAGCTGGGCCTGCAGGTTCCAGCCACATGGCCATCACTGCCCTCGTGCCCCGGATGGTCTGCTTGGCCCACCTTCCACCACACCTCTTGCCAGCTGGGGAAGCTCCCCTTTCCAGCAAGGGTAGACACCCCCTCGCCATTCTTTAGAGCACCCCCAAATATTACAGCCCCTCCTACGCAGGTTGGGTCTGCTCCTTAAGACCCCTCCGAAAGGACTTGGGACACTTCGCTTGGGACTTTCAAGTTGTAGCCGTCAGCACTGAGGCAAACGCATCTCCCTCCACTAAGGCTCAAGCAAGCCTGTTGTAAGGTGTCCTGGGGGCTGCCTCCCAGGCTGCAGAGGCCTTTATCACTTCTTGTAGGGGGCCTGGGGCTGTTTGGAAGTCAGTTGCTGACTGTGCCCCCAGCTGGGTATGTCCAGCAGGGTCTGCCCCACCTGGCTGGCACCCCGCCCCAGAAGCTGTGTCTGTCCCATAGCAAGCCAAGTTGGAGAAACGATGGCCTGACTTAGAAGACGCTCAAGAAGGATGGGGGTTCTAAATGTGAAAATTATGGATGTTCTTCCTCACAAGACTAGAAGGGGACAGAGGCTGCTCGCAAAATCTGTGACTCTTCAAGCCATCCAGGCATTCAAGGGACAAGGTGACAGAAGGGCTGTGATGCGAGAGGCCCAGCCACGGCCAGCATCAGTCAAAAAGTCTCGAGCTGTGAAGGAAGTCCGCAGAGGACACGAAGCTTCCTCTTGAGTGTCTGACTTCCCTTCCAGAGGGACTGGGCCGTGAGAGGGAGTGGCGAGTGAGGGCCAAGGAGTCCGATGGACTTTGCACCGCCAAGTCCCACATCTGTGACCTTTGGTGACTTATTTAACTTCTCTGTTTCCATGGTCGTAAAAATGGGGATGCTTACTGCTATGGTTGGTATAAGGATTAAAAGAGATGACATTAGTAAAGACCCTAGAACTAAGTACATAGTTAATAAACAATAGCCCCTCTGTGTGCATGTGTGTGTGTGTAAACAGGCCGGTGAAGAGTGATCTTTCTGTTGGTCCTTCGGTTGCCTGATTGAAGTCACCCACAGTGCTAGTTAAACATTCAGAATCGCAGGATCTTGTCCTAGTATTCTGGATTAAGGAGCTGTCCCAAGGGAGTAGGGACCTTCAGAGGGTCCTTGAGCTGGAAATTGGGGGCCCAGTCTCAGAAGACGACATCGCAGGGGATGCCAGAATAGGTGAAAAGACTTGAAGGTGGGATCATGTGTCACAGTTTTCAACAAGACACAAAGGTAACCAGAAACATCAGACCAATAAGCTGAATGTCTACAGTTAGAACTCGCTTGGTTTTTAAAAGGACTGTCCCCTAGAGTCAATAAAAGAAACTAATCTGCCTGTCATTTTCTTAGACCATGAGGTCAGAGTCCAGAAAGATGCTTTTGTGTTTGTGGTTTAACTTGCCTATTGTTAAACCATTGCATTTTCACTTCAGATTTGGGGAAAGAAAAATCATTGTACCTGGGAGGAACTATGTGTTGAGTGACATTAAAATCAAGGGGATTTGTGGTTTGTAGAACAGAACCGAGTCCAAGAATTGAAGTTTGCTTAGTGGGTGTTGGTAAGAGATTTTCACTTCCCATAATAAATTCCCCTGTCTTGAGGGGGTGGTTAGTATGAAAGGAGAATCTTCCAGTAGGAAGGGTAAGTGACCCAGCAGCTCTTCCTGCCCCGCTGGAGCCTTCACTCTTGGGGGCCCAGCTACTCTACTGGCCTGGGGCTGCTCCTTCTCTGCTGACAACTCCAAGGCCCCTCCTGGGGCACCACTAAGCACCCCTGGTTCCCTGGAGCCAGCTGAGGCAAGCTGGATTTTAACTTTTTTTTTTTAGTAATTAATTAATTAATTAATTAATACTAACTGCCCACTGTCACCCAGTCCTACAAAACACCCTCCCAGTGCTCACCACAAAATATCCCCCAATGCTCCCTATTGAGTCATTGGTCCCTATGAGAGATCCAAATAAATTGAACTGATGACCTTTCTCTCTGGTAGGTATGCCGGGTCTGTCCAGAAGGTCTCCAGCCATGTAATTTGGAAAACGGGGATATTTTTTGGAAGAAGGTACAAGATAGGAGAAACATGGTACATGGAATAATGACGCCTCAGTCCCCTTCAAAGTAGGCAGCTTGGGACCTCACACAGTTCTCCCGATCGCCGTCAGCTGCCCTATTGCATTTCCCTGAATCTCATCAGTAGCCTGAAACCTCTTCCCTTTCAAAGGTGATTTTAGGTTTGGGAAAAGCCAGAAGTTGCAGGGTGCCACATCTGGGCTGTAGGCAGGCTGAGTCAACGGGGGGGTTTGATGTTTTGCCAAAAAGCTGCAACAGATGTGATGCATGAGTGGGCACATCGTCATGATAAAGCTGTGGACTTCTGAATCCTCCAACTAGTTTCTGTGGAGGAGTTCCCAAGCTCAAAGCAAAGCAAGCTGGATTTTTTTAAAGGACACTTTACTAAATGTTAAGGGAGAACAAGGGGAAAATCCATAGAGAAAGCACAAAAACTGTCACCAAGGTCAGTGTCCAGTCTCCGCTCCTGACGCTCCCCTAGGAAACCCCTGCTGGCCGGGCTCCACATCTTTAGCCTCCACTCATGAGACTCAAGATTACTGTCACCCTTCTTGATCTCTTGACCATTCCTGGGGTCAGAGCACAAAATCTGAGGTCGGATTCCTTGCTGCTCTTTATCCAGGACCTTCCCCTTCCATTTTTACACCTGCTGAGAAAGTCCCCAGGAAAGACCTCCCTGCTTAGGTAAGGCCACCTGAACACTACTGGCCACAACACTCAGAAATCCAACACAGAGCCCCAGGGTGGCAGGAGCGCTGCTCCCTCCCAGGCCCGCTGAGGCCGGCATGTGGCACCTCTCGGCAGTCTGGAGCCCGGCTCCAGCCAAGTCAGCCTATCCTCACAACCCTACTCAGACCCTCCGCCCTCAGCCTCAGTCACCACCCCGGCCCATCTCCCTTGCCCCCACTCCAGGCCCCCACTAAGGCTTCCATGGTGGTGATCGTGGAAGGCAGAGTGGGAAGCCTTCTGGTCCTCTGTAAAATGGCCACTGGTTTCCCATTGTCCCATCACACGTGGGCAAGGGCTGGTGGGACACTGTCCTGGAGGCCAGGAGACTATGTCCCACTCTGGCATGTGTGACCATGTAGCTCTAGGCAAGGCACTGGCCTTTGCTCAGCCTTAGTTTTCTTATTTGCAAAATGCAGACGCTGGACTAGCCTGTCTGTAGGGGTCTTAGCCCACAGCTCCAGGCTGAGCCTAATGCCACAATGACCTTTGTGATTCAGAAAAGCTATAGAGGACCCAGGTGCCCAGCAGAGGCCTGACATGATGCGGGACCCTTGCTCAGGTGGGTCACAGGAGTGCCCTTCCCTGAGTTCAGCCTTCTCACGAGCGAGAGATGGGTCAACTCTTCAGCCGGGGCATGAGGAGGAGGGCCTACCCCGTGCCAGGCACTGTGCAGGACCTGGGGGCTCAAAGGCAAACCAGAAGCAGGCCTTGCTCTTGAGGGGCCCGTCGACTCCTGGGAAATGCTGCACAAGAACACACAAATGTCACACTGCGGATGCACTGAAACGCAGGCGCACAGGATTAGGGTCTCACAGGCGGCAGTGACTGGGAAAAGCCCACAGCGGAGGGGCCCTGGAGCTGAGCCAATCATTCACCTGCCTGAGCTCCTGGGGGGGCAGGTGGGGTGGGGTGGGGGGCAATGGGAAGCCATTGAAAACACCTGAGCAGGTGAGTGACACTGTTATCAGAGAAACCCTGGTTCTTCTTGCCAATGCAGTAAAGGAGCACAGATCAGTGATCCTGTTCGTGTGCATGCCAAATGGGTTAATGAATGGAAGAGCAAAAACAAGGGTGGCCTAAGGCCAGGGTGGCAAGCTTGCCCTACTGTGGCCAGAGGGCTGGGGGTCCTGAGTGCCAAGGGCGCCAAGAGAGAGTCCTTTGTTCTGGGCGGAATAGGGGCGAAGTTACATATTGGTTGACAGGTAAAGGTGGTGCTACCTTTTTAGGACTGGGGCATGGATACCTAAGGGTGTTAATAGGCTTTTTCCTTTAGGCCCTGTGGACCCTTTCCAGGTTTTTGGGCTTTGGGATGTAGACAGTTTCAAAGGCTTTCCTTCCCAGGCAGTGGGGCAGTGGAAAGGACACATGCAGTTAGTTCCAAGGACTTTCCTCTTCCCGTGCTAACAGTGTTTCTGTGATACTGGACACCTGGCAATATTATTAGAACAGGCCCAGGACTGCTGGGTTAGCAAGTGAGACATGTCTTCCTCTGCTTCTGGCCTCCTGT